>VYZU01040767.1:23088-45723 GCA_013401355.1 Ceyx cyanopectus | reverse complement strand
TTTATATATTTTTTAATAGATATATATATACACACCACAGATAATGAGATAACAGATGAAAGCAGCAAAGGTAAAAGCAGAAGTTAACCAAAAAATAATGAATTTATGCTTGTTGATCTGCAGAGAGAGATAACTACCAGGTAGGGAGGAATTTATCCTTCATCAGAGAGAAGTTTTTTCTATGTGAATCCACATTTGGGGTGTGCATACACACATCATATGATTCTATGTAGATAATAAAAGCAAGTATTGGTTTAAATTGCTTAGATTGCAGTCTTTTTAGGTTTGTAAATTGACTAGCATCACTGTCTTTGGACTTTTTTGGTGCCCATATATGCTGTCAATACTTTAACATGAATAACAAATAACATTTTAATATAGTTTTGTATGAAACAGGAGGTGGAAACACAGATAAAGTGAATTTTGATCACATAGCAACTGAAGGTTGTGATGCATTTTAGCATTCCTGTCTGTTTTTATGACATGCAGTGGAAATGCTTTATAAATAAAAGTATTTCTTTGCTGTCTTCTGCTACTGAAGTCTGTAGATAGATCCACAAAGAGTGGAACTGGTTTTGTAAAACTCCAGTGGAATCTCTTCATTTGTTTCCAACATCTTGGAGACAATTGAAAAAAGGGCAATTAAAACAGTAAGCAGGAACATTAAAATGATATGTAGTAGAGGAGTGCAATAATAATTGGCAATAATACCAGGGAACTTAAAATATTGACAAATATTTGAAGAGTAAAGGTCAAGGCTAGCAAAGAAATATTAATTGAAAAATTAATAATTTTAATTCTTTTTAATTCTAAAAATGGCCTTCTGAAAATACTTCAGCACAGGATAAAATAGAGGGGCTTGGAAGGAAATATTTTCAGTGGTAGCTTCTGGTTCTGTGCCTTTGATGGTAAAAGTGACTGAGCATGAATGCCTGAACAGACATGTCTGTGCTGGTTGGGAATGATCACCTTCAGGATTCTGGATATCCAAATTTCTTATTCATTCTGTACAGTAAACTATAGAATAAAAGATCCCAGTAAAAGAGTTAGGGATACTGATGTTATTGCAACAACAAAAAAAATTACTGAGAAAGCATTTGTGTGGTAGGAGAAATTATAAAATAGAAGAAAATTCCAAATTCACAGGTTTGGGCGTGCAGACAATTTAAATTAAGTTTTTGCTTGAGGCAGAGAGAAGTTTATGCAGTCAGTGTGCACACCTATATGCCCTGTTAATTTAGATACTCAGCACAAATACAGACAAATTGGTGACATGGTGATATCATCTCATACTGGTGTGATATCATGCTGATATCTCCCATAGGAAATGCCTGGTTTTGGTTGCCTTGGTGATTTTTATAATCCAGCTGTTATTCAGACATAGAAGCTTTTGCAAGATATTTTAGATCACTTGCAAAACACCTGGAAGCCTGAGCAATAAATTTGTCTATTTGGATTTCAGGATTTAAGCTTTTCAATCCCTTCGACATGAGAGAATTGTGATGTAGATTATTTCTCACAGGGAAAAAGGCAGAGAAAGCAATGAAGCAATGTCCCCTGGTGGTGAAGGTGGCAGTAGGTATTCTTCAAGTGGAAAGCAGTGATTTTTACACCTTCCCAGCATCTTTAGTGGGTGGCCACTGGTCTTATCTCACTGACCAAAAGGCAGGTGGAGGAAGGAAATATTTAGATCATGGTGCCCTGCACTGGACTCTCTCCAGTAAATCTCTGTCTTCCCCCTGTCCACCAGGACCCCCAGAGCTGCTTTCCAGCAGCTCAGCCCTCAGCATCTACTGATCCATGGGGTTGTTTCTCCCCAGATGAAGGACTCTACACTTGCTCTTGTTCAATTGCATTCAGTTTCTCCCTGTGCAGGTCTCTCTGGCTGGCAGCACAGCCTGCTGCTGTGGCAGCCACTCCTCCCAGTTTGGTGTCAGCAGCAAACTTGCTGAGGGTGCTCTCTACCCCCTCATCCAGGTCATTGATGAATATATTGAATAATACTGGACCCAGCACTGACCCTTGGGGGACTCCACTAGTCACAGGCCTCCAGCCAGACTCTGCCTCACTGACCACAACTCTCTGGGCTCTGTCCTTAGCCAGTTCCCAGTCCACAGTGAGGTGGCTGAGAGCCCAGGACCTCAGTGGGTCACACAGTGAGGTGGCTGAGAGCCCAGGACCTCAGCAAGTGCAGACAAGAGCTGTGTGCTGTGACAGTTGCTCCTGTTGGGATTGAGTGGGCAGGTTTGATTTGTTCATGTCCCAGCTCCAGGAAGCTCTTTCACTCAGAAGTTCAAGTAGTCTTAAGTAGTCCCAGTCTGTGGATGTTGCTGAGATACCCATGTTGGAGGTGAGTCACTGGAGACTGGAGAGACACTAGATTGCTGCATTTTAAGAAGTGATGCAAGTGTGTCCTCAGCCAAAAGCATTCACTGAACTGATGCTGCAGAAAGACACAGTTGTTTCCATGGGTTTTATTCTTGTCGTGATCCACAAGAAGGTGAGGTTGCTTCAGGGAGAGCTGTGCCAACTGGTGGTCCCAACTATGCCATCCTTTCCTCACCCTCCTCCACTGCCCCTCTCACACTCTTCTGTTCTCCCTGCTGGAGTGGGAACATCTACTTAGTGATGCTGATGGGGACAACTGAAATAGTTAAGATTTACTCCAGTTTTTTTTCTGTTTTTCTAGAATAATTGCAATTATTTACTGTTTGTTTCTGCTGGCAGTGGAAGGGGAATCACTGAAAATTGGGAATAAATGCTAATGAGGAATGCTAATCATGCCCATTAGCCCTATGGAGTCAGTAAGGCAGTGAAGTGTGTGGTCAGGTGAAGTGCTTGATGGTTTGAGTGGTTAAAGGTAGTTTTGCCACTTGAAATCCCTGTGGGAGTGGTTTGTCATCACTGCAACCAGTTTGTATCTCTTCACAACCAGGGTGATATTTTTAATTGCAGATCCATGTTTATTCCACTTGGAGCTTTGTATTTATATTTTTTTATATTTTGAATTAATGACTTTTTAAAATTAATTAGAATTAATTTTCAGTCCTGCTTTTGTCAACTGCCTATGGATTTTCTTCCAGATCTTGACTCTGAATATGCTGCAGATCAGTTTTCCAGTTGTGCTGTTGTTAGTCCAAACAATGTGGTGTGGTGGTGGTTTCTCATGGTAAAAAAAAAGAGTTACCTTCTCTATTAAATGCATCAGGAGAGAAAATGATGGAGGTTATTGAATTCTTACAATAGGAACTATGAATTTTAGACAACAGTGATGGTGGTGAAATGGTGAGAAATAAGTGCCCAGATTGACAAAAGAGTTCTGGGAAACCTTCCTATATATTCCCTAATATTTGATCAGAAACCTTCCCTAAATTTATGTACATACTTAATTCTTATTGATGTGCTTACAGAAGTAGCACATACAGAAATCAAAACAAAGAAAAGGAGGTGTGAAGTCCTTGCTGCTAGCTGGGATTTTTTTTCTGATTGTGGAGCCTAGGAAACTTCTTTTAATGTATGATTATTGCAATAAAATTTACATGCATATTTTGCTTTTTTTCAAGTGGGTTTTTTGGGTTATTTGCCCTAGGTCTAAAGGATTCAAAAAAACAAAAAGCAAAACCCAAACCATTGTGTTTGAAATGATGAAAAAGCAGTTCTTTTCAACAGTTAAAAAAAAAATTGCATCATGTTTAAAAAGAATTTTCTGCTTTGGCTGGTTTTTACCTCCTTCCTTTCAAAATACACTGTTGTATGGTTTCCTTATTTACAGATGAGAACATGAGTGTGTTTGGCTAAACTATGATTCCTGTTTCTTTCTACATGTGTATGTGATGACTCTAGATGTAGTAAAAGCATTACTGAATAAACCACCCTGTCATCTGTGTAACAAGTCCTGTAATGATTGGTTTCCATCCAAAATAGGGCAAAATGTAGTTGCAAAATATGACAAAAATGTAATTTTTCAGCTACACTCTGTTAAAGCAATTATGCTGTGCACTGTAATATCAATGTAGGCAGTTACAGGCTGCAAGATTTTTTTTACCCTAGGCAGGAATGTCAGGAAAAGATCTACTTCTTGGCCAAAGGTGCTTGCTCACGGATTAATTTTAGGAGGTGAACACAAGCAGCTGAAGGGTCTGTGTGCTCAGTAGTTATGGAGAGACTCAGTCTATCAAGGTTGTCTCATTGCACATATTAATGACATCATTGAATCAGAATGTGGGTCTCTAAATAAGGTTTTAGCAGCCTGAGTTGCTGTTGGAATATTTTGGCATCTCTAGGTAGGGAGCTGTGGGGGGAAAAGAAAGGGTTGCTTTGTACTTCAGCTTCTTAGGACTTTTATGACTGAATCCTATGAAACAGGTTTTCCATGGAAAAAAAAAAGAAAGAAAATCCTATTTGCTTTTAGGTTTTCTTTCCTTCTGTCTATTTCTCCTTTTAATAATTGAAAGCTACTGTTCATTATTTACATAGAACTGTGTCTCTTGGTCTGCTTTCTGTAACCTTTCCCCTCAGAAGAATTCCAGGAATTTGCTGGCTTTCCTCAGGAGGATCCTGGCCATGTTTTATCTGAGACTTCAGGCTAGATAGTTGGTGATTTTTATGAAGTCACTTACTATGCTGAAATATTTGCATTTAACCTCTGCATAGCTTTGCCACTTGAGCACGTTTTGAGAGGTCATGTAGGTAAGAAAATATGCAATTTAATTCAACGTTCAACCTTTTTGGTAGGTGGCAGTAAATTCTCCATGTGCAAAAAGAGAGCCTTGATGATGATGATAATAATAATAATAATAATAATAAAATGCTTATTCAACCCCCCTAAATGCCTTAAAGACAAGGTATTTCATCATTTCTAAGGCTGTGCCTCTTTTTTCCTTCTCTTTTTTTTTTTTCTTAATGATTTTTTTTCTTTTTAAATGAGGACGTGTCAGCAGCAGAGGCCTCAAGCACAGTAGAAAATGACCCCAGCACAAACTTCCAGCATTCCTCATCCTTCCCTCTCCAGCTGCTAACATCAGCCAAGGCAGCACGCAGGCTTGGCTGCTGCCAGCACAGGCTCCCTCCCTCTCCCTGCTTCCTCCTCCCACCCTCCTCCTCTCGGAGTACACTCAGCACTGCCTCGTGTCAGGAAGAATCTGAAGCACAAGAGCTGTCAGTGGGGAAAAGGAGTGGGAAGGAGGACCAAGTGTACAGGTTTCTCTTTAGGATGTATTGCTAAGTGGGTATTTTGAGATATCCATAGAGGAATTATTTGAATGCCACCTGGATAATGTGGAGTTCTTTAAGTCTGGATGCAATTGCATCTCCTAGAAGGGGCTGCCCAGGGAGGTTGTGGAGTCTCCTGCTCTGGAAACATTCCAGACCCCCCTGGATCTGTTCCTGGGTGACTTGGTCTAGGTGATCCTGCTCTGGCAAGGGGGTTGGACTAGATGATCTTCTAGCTCCCTTCCAACCCCTAACTGTGATTGTGTGAAAGCATCTTGAATTCCAGCATCTCACAGCTTCGTTTTTTTCCCTAACTCTCTCTTCTCACCCCCTTCTGCCGCAGGATATTTCAAAGATGGTTTGGCTGCCACTGAGCCTTGGAGATCTGATGCCACAATGAGGACTCACACCCGGGGAGCCCCAAGTGTGTTTTTCATAGCAGCTCTTTGCTTCGCCTTCGCCCGCGGCGCCGGGGACAGCCCGGCCCTCATGGTGCCTTTTGCCAACGCCAACTATGACAGTTACCCCATGCTCTACTTCTCCAGAGGGGACCTGCAAACTCTCCGTCTGCAGGCTGGCAGCACACACCAGCACATTGCAGCACGGCTGGTGGAGGCAGTGCAGACCATGCTGTCCAATCCCCTGGAGTACCTGCCTCCCTGGGACCCGAAGGAGTTCAGCTCTAGGTGGAACGAGATCTACGGCAACAACCTGGGGGCCCTGGCCATGTTCTGTGTGCTCTACCCTGAAAGCATCGAGGCTATCAGCATGGCCAAGGATTACATGGAGAGGATGGCAGCTCAGCCTAGTTGGTAGTTTTTGGTCTTTTTTTTTATTTTTAAGATGTTCTCACTGGAGGAGTGATTAACAGTTGGAGTAGTGCGTGGATGAGTGAATTGCTTGATTGTTTTGTTTGTTCTGACATTGACTTTACAGTGACTAACTTGAGGAATGTCCCTCATACTTGATGAATTACCCTCACATGACCATATTTACCCTCGAGCAATGACACACAGCTTTTCACCTTCACTGAGCTTAACACTGCTGCCAAGTCATGGTGGAAGAAAGAGAATGACCCTTTAAGTACCATCCAAATTGCTGTAAAGTTAAAGAAAAAAAATCCCAAGCCACTGCCAATCAGAAGACAAAGTTTCAGATCTGATCTGTGGAAAAAAAGTGCTAGAAGTATTATTTCTTCATCTCATTTTCTTTTTCATACCCACCAGCAATTTATCTCTTTTTTTATTTTTTATCTGAGGCAGCTGCTGTTCTACAGCTCCATGCTAGAAGTCTGAGTCAGGTTTCAAGTCAGCACAAGAAGCATTAGTTGTCCAAGCAGTATTAATTACTCAAACTACTGTTAATTACCTCCTTTGTGTTAAGACCAACTAGTAGTGTCCTATAAATGGCATCCATCCGTGGACCATCATGCTGGGTTTGAGTTAGCATAATTTAGCATCCATATCCCTCTGCTGAGCAGGAATTAAAAGGCATTGCAACGTTCAGGTTTCTCTGTACCAAGCATGAAAGTGGAGAATGCCACAGAAATGCAGGAACTAGAACAAAAGAAGTGAGAAAGGATGGAGTGGGCTTAAGTTGCTGGCATGGCACGAAAGAGAGGACACATGAGAGTTGGGGAGAAAAATATTGGCACAACAGGATGGTGGCAATTTCCAAATCATCCCTCTGAAGCAGAACAGGACAAAGCTTCAGCCTTACCTCCCTTAGCAGCCTGTGTTGCTCCTGGCACACTGGCAGAGGGTAGAGCTGTCCAGAGGTTCCCAGGGATTTCTAGTAGGTCCTATGGGCTGCTCCAAAGTCAACACCTCTCTCCCTGGTTTTATTGTTCACACTCTTTCTTGACTTGCTTTGGGTAGTGTAAACACATAGTTCTGCATGGCCATCTGGTTTAAAGGGATTAAGAAAGAGTAGCAAATAATACTTTGAGCAGTGGAATTTATTTGTGTCTTGCTCAGTTTCCTACATTTTACTTAGATTAATAATCTAATTTCAGTTCCTTATGAAACTGACCTAGATGAATTGTTCTTCCTCTGTCCCTTGCCATAATGCTTTCCTTTGTCCCAGCTGACCAGATACCAGTCAGAAGGGAGCAGATATCCTATTCCCACTTGGCTCTGATGATATTTACCTCTCCCAAGGTACTGTTTTCCTCAAGCAAGTATCTTGCATTACCTCGGGGAAAGAAAAGCCATGTTTTTCCCATCTTTCCATCCTGATGTAGGCATGTCATTCAGCAAGCAATCAAGGTGCAGTCAGTGTTCTCCACTTGGCAACAAGTGTGTGTGCAATGTGCTTAGGAGGGGAAGTACAGAAGGAGAAAAACAGAAGCATGGGTGATGGGGCAACTGCCCTTTGTATAACCACCAGCTTTTCAAATACTCTGCTCCTGGGTGACTTGGTCTAGGTGATCCTGCTCTGGCAGGGGGGTTGGACTAGATGATCTTCTAGCTCCCTTCCAACCCCTGACACTCTGTGATTCTGTAACTTGAATGGTTTTGCCTGTAAAAATGAAAAGCTGTGAAATAAGATGCTTGTTTTTCCTGGGCTTTGATATTTGGATGCTGTCTGAAATCTTAGGATGTTGTCCTTTTATTTCAGCTGTATTATCTTATTTTCCAGAGAACAGAGAAATATAAGTGTGTTTTCTGACATTTTCTCTGGCTCCTAGAGCACTCCCCCCTAGTGCATTTTTTGGCCAAGAGGATTTGTGCTCATGATTCTTTCCATCTGCTGCCTCGGCCCATTCCTGCTCTGAGTGATGTAATGGGAGTCACACACTGTGCAGAAATGAGTCCAGTCAGAGTCTGTCTTTTGGACAAAGCACTGAAAAACTCTCTTCTTTACTTAGCCAACCTTATTAACAAATGCCTTAGAAGTTCACAAATTCTGCACCCAGAAGGGGAGACATCCCCATTTGAAATCTCCAGGGAAAAAATTCCTGTACTTCTTCAAGACAAGTATGTTACCAATGTGCAGTGAGGTGTGGGATTTGACAGTAAACCTGGCTCTGTGGGTCTCACAGGGGAGAGAATTGCTGTCAGGCACATGTGAACATGCCAAGGAAATAGGAAAAGATAAAGGGAGGCTTCAGCCTGCAAACCTGTGATACTTCTGGGATTTCTTATTAACGAGCAATCGATAGCCTTCTATTAGTCCCTGATTTTTTAAAAGTATTGGACTGTTGCTGTTAGTATCCAGATAGGTTGAACAGTATGGTTTATAAAGTAAAAATCCATCAATATAAATAATTAAATGTGTATATAAATATATAATTAAAATAAATTCACATGTGCCAAGATGAAATTGCCTTGAGGTTGTGGAGTCTCCTTTTCTGGAGATATTCCAGACCCCCCTGGATCTGTTCCTGGGTGACGTGGTCTAGGTGCCCCTGCTCAGGCAGGGGGGTTGGACTAGATGATCTTCTAGGTCCCTTCCAATCCCTAACATGCTGTGATTGTGTGAAATAAAGTGAGTTTCTATGCTGGCACCACAAATTTAGAACATCTGTTTGTCACTCAATAATCAACCAGCAGTCACATTCAAAGAAAGCTGAGGAGGGTTTTGTAATACTGCAGCATAGAAGTTAGTATAACAGAAGGTTGGGGGATGCTGTGATTAGTCTCCTACAGGGTTGAGGAAAAATAAAAGGAAGGGTTGGAGGATGAATTTGATATCTGGAATATATATTATGTAAGTAAGGGAAATCTAAAACCCTCATGCTGATTTTATCTTTTTCAGATGTAGTATTTAAAAATAGAAATTGTGCGTGACTGTGAAATTAAATGGCTAGTTAGATTTTGAAGAGTTTCTTTTATACCTTCTTTTTTTAACTGATAGGATCTCTAGAAGCTAAATTGGTGCCAGAGTTCTTTGGCAGCTGCAAGGAACTCACTTTGTGGCATGCCTGGTACAAAAGCCTGCTGCACGAGCTAGAGGTAATCTGTAGAATTTACTTATATTTTTGTAAATACAGCTTTAATATTTCAGAGCACAGTAGTTAAAAAATAGCCCTGAAAACTTTGTAAATATAGTATGATCAGTGCTGGGCTCTGGTACCATGCTTTCCCAGGGTTTATCAGCCAGGCTGTGTACCAAATATGACACTGGAGAGCCATGAGAAAATGAGAGTGGGCTTTACATACAAAAATATTTAATGCTTGCTACTTGGCCATTCCTGTTTTGAATCATCCTCCACGTTGGTCAGTGTACCTTGCTTGGTTCCACTCAAATTCAGTTGATAGAAGAGCACTGATTTATGTCAGCTAAAAAGTGACTACTTTAAGAAGGCTTCATTTTAAGAACAGATGTTGAGTGTGGGGAAAATGCCTCAGAAATTAGGGTATGTAAACCTCTAATGTTCTCTATTGCTTGTGTGCATCTCAATAAATCAGTTATGCTGTCAAGTCCCATTGAAGATGAAGTCAGGTAAATATTATTAGATGGGTTTAAGCACATTTAATTAGAAGTTTCTATGTTGTTATAAGGATACTGGCCTTTGAATTAAATGTTTTAAAGTAATTTAAATTCTTTCATTTCAATTCTTCCCATCTGAAGTATAGCTTAGCCTCATTCACTTTGCAGTTGTTCCAGGCAAAGGCCTTTAAAGTCATATTTCCTTTACCCATTCAGACTCTGATTTCTGAACATGCAAAAGTTTAGTGAAAAGCAAAGCTAAAAATACTTTGGAAATTAGGATTCATGATACAGCTGATCAAAGGTATGTTCATGTGTGAAAGGATTTTTGGCAGCAGTCATGGTGCCAGCATGTTCATAGGATGGTTTGGGCCAAAAGGGACCTCTAAAGGTCATCTGGTACAACCCCCCCTGCAGTGAGCAGGGACATCCTCAACTGGATCAGCTCACTCAGAGCCTCATCAAGCCTCACCTTGAATATCTCCAGGGATGGGGTGTCAGCTACCTCCCTGGGCAACCCATTCCACTGTGTGTTACTTTTTATAGTTGCTTGAAAGACAATTTCTGTCCCACAGCCACCATTTGGGAATTGTTCAACATTTGACTCCTTTGGGAAAGAAAAAGGTTGTTACAGATTTTTTGGAGGAGTATAAACTATGGGATATTACTTTATCACAAACAATATTTGCATCTTGCTTCAGAGAGCTATATTCTGTTTCTGTACAATAAATACCCTACATATATGTTTCACTTTGCAAAACCCAGGAGGTTGCAAGTACCAGTTTAATATTAAACAACTTAATCTTGCTAATAAAACTAATGAGCTTTGAAGGTCAACATTGTCCATATTATGAAAAAAAAAATGGTCTCAGGGACTTGGTAAGTAGCTTAACTAGTGTGTTAAATTCAACATGAGTTGCCTACTTTGAGACACTAAACCATATGCACCTTACACTACAGTGATGCAGAAAAAGAAAGAGGTGAAACTGAATTAATTGGCATCTTTCTTTATTGACAGGCTAGTGAAGGATGCCCCGTGGGATGAGGTCCCCCTTGCTCACTCCTTAGTTGGTTTTGCCACTGCATATGACTTCTTGTACAGCTATCTCAGCAAGACTCAACAGGAGAGATTTCTTGAGGTAATTGCCAATGCCTCGGGATATATGTACGAAACATCATACAGACGTGGCTGGGGCTTCCAGTACCTCCACAACCACCAGCCTACCAACTGTGTGGCCCTGCTGGCTGGAAGCCTGGTTCTGATGAATCAAGGTATGTGCTAAACCAGAGTACAACAGTGTTGGGTTGCTCTTTTGCTGCTTAGAAAAAAAAAAAGCATTTAGCGAATGGAACAGAAATGTGATGTACAAGGTATAATACACATGCATATATATGTGTGTGTATAAATTCAGCTAGCTGAGTGATTACAAAATCCTCACTGTTTGCAAGAATTAAAAATCCCCTGGTGTTTAGTGTGTCCAGTCCAGATTTACAGAAGGGGTGCTCTTGGTCTCCTTACATAACACTGAGAGGGTCAGGAGGAAACTCCTTGCAGTCTGAATTTGGAGCTAGACAACAGAATAACCTGGAACTTAACCCAAAGCTTCTGTGCTGACTCCCTGAGAGAGCTGCAAAGGTGTAACTTTACCCACCCAAAGACCACAGCAAGAGAATTCAAGTCAAGGAGTCAGAGGGAGAGAGCAGATAAGAAATCCTGTCTTTAAACCCCACTGGTACTTTGGCTGAGAAGTAGAAGTCAGAAAGCCCAGCCCCTACTTTTATAAGAATGTGCCAATATTTTACTGAGTGATTAATATGTCCTAGAAGTATTTTGAACACTAGATGACCTTTGGAGGTCCCTTCCAGCCCTAAACATTCTATGGTTCTAGTGCAGTAGCCAAAAGTTAGAGTGGCTGTTCTGTCACGAGGGAAAACAAGAATGGAAACACTTGGGATTTTATTCAGACAGGCTGCTGTGTTGCCAACTCCATCAGAGTAATGAAGCAGTGTCAAGATAGCTGTGAGTAAAGTAAGTGGAAGTAAGTAGCACCACCTGCCCCTGTTGCTCAGGTCTTCCCTTTAATTTTATTCTGCAACTGAGGAATCTCCATTTGGAATTAGCCACACAAAACTTTTCCAGAACAACTTCCATGCGTGTAGCTCTTCAGATTGTGGGATAAAGTGAAAGCAGAATGGAACATGTCTTAAAATAGAGCATGTATTCATAGATTATTAGTTAACTGCAGCTCAAATGTAAGCTGCTTTGGGTTTTTAAACTCTTGAGGATCTCCTTTCCAGGCTGCTGGTCATGCCAGGGAAAATGACTGATAGAATGTTTGCATTATTGGAGCCCTCTAGTGGGGACTGAGTTTCTTGTCACGTTGCTTTAATTTGAAATACACTAAGTAATCTGTGTGGCTCTTCCTTTTTTTGCATGTCCTGAATGCATTAAGGAAGTTCTTTTAAGATGGAAAGCATAAATCTACATGATTAGCAAAGGGTGTTTGCTAGATTTGCCTTGCTCATGTGATTTTCCTTGCTTTGCTGTGCTGAAGTACAGTGTTTTGTCTCTCACCCTAGGACTACAGGGACTGTGCAGCACTCTTTTATTCTAGAGCTCTGGATTGCAGACTCCTCACTGCAAAGCAGCTCACTGGAGGAGTACAGGTGACACAATACATGCTCTGTGGTGTTGTAATTGAACTTGCCAACATCTTTTTCTTTCAGGCTACCTCCAGGAAGCTTACTTGTGGACCAAGCAAGTGTTGGCAATCATGGAGAAGTCAGTGGTCCTGCTGCAGGAGGTCACAGATGGCTCCCTCTATGAAGGGGTGGCCTATGGCAGCTACACGACCAGATCTCTGTTTCAATACATGTTTCTTGTCCAAAGGCACTTTGATATCAATCACTTCAGCCACCCCTGGCTCAAGCAGCACTTTGCATTTATGTACAGGACTGTCCTGCCAGGTAGGTCATTTGGGTGAATACAGATGAATTCTTGAAGCAGCAGTAAATTTCATCCTTAATCTGGTTTTAAATAACATTGTACTTGGATTTTTTTTTTTGTTTTAAATAACATTTTCTTTGCATGATGAAGACAAAACCCATCTAAACAGTGACATCCTTGTTTATCGCTGCTTATTAAAGATCACTGTTTATTAATAAACTCTGGCTTTTAAACTCTGTCAAAATCTAGGTGCCCCTGCTCTGCCAGATGATCTTGCAGGTCTGTAAAGAGCTGAAAAGACTGTTTCTGTCTGTATCTGTTAGTGCTGCTTGTGTCCAACGTCCTGTTCTACAGACACACGTTTGTGTGGCTATTTCTCCTTTCTTACATTCCTTCTTTTTTTTTCCCAAGGGTTCCAGAGAACTGTGGCCATTGCAGATTCCAACTATAACTGGTTCTACGGGCCAGAGAGCCAGCTGGTGTTCCTTGACAAGTTTGTGATGCGCAACGGCAGCGGGAACTGGCTGGCAGAACAGATCAGAAGGAACCGAGTGCTGGAGGGCCCAGGGACAGCATCCAAAGGGCAGAGGTGGTGCACTCTCCACACCGAGTTTCTCTGGTATGAAAGGGAATGAGCAAGCTCAAAAGGAACATGGCAGCTGTTTGCCATTAGTGAGAATTCATTTTCTTTATCCATGTCTGTCAATACGTTAAGGGTGAGTGTAGGGAGAAGACTCTGCTCAGTGCATCCAGTGACAGGACAGGAGGCAATGGGAGTCAGTTGGAGCACAAGAGGTTCAATATATAGCCTTTTTTAAAGCTGTATATTGCAGTCAGAAGCTTTATGATAGAAGAAAAAATGGGGATACTTTGAAATCAGTGGTGCTCCTATTTTTGGACTGTAGAGGATTACTTGCTTTAAATGTGGAACAGATACTTTCAGCTGTTATTCTGTAAAAATCACACAATTTCTATAGGGATTAGTATGAGAAATATCTTTACAGATTCACAGATATTAGAGGTTGGAAGGGACCTAGAAGATCATCTAGTCCAACCCCCCTGCCAGAGCAGGATCACTTAATTCACTCAGGAAGCATATTTGGGGGCTTTTTATTGATAACTTGCTCCTTGATGTCAATATTGAATCGTTTTTATGTATGAGCACTGATCATGGACTTGGTCAGGTGATTTTTTTTTAACCTATTTTCCTCATCTTTTTGGCAGGTATGATGCCACTTTGCGCTCTGTACCTCCACCAGACTATGGGGTTCCTAAGCTGCATTATTTTGAGGACTGGGGAGTGGTAACCTATGGAAGTGCTTTGCCAGCTGAAATCAACAGGTCTTTCCTTTCCTTCAAATCAGGAAAGCTGGGAGGACGTGCAATATATGACATTGTTCATAAGAACAAGTACAAAGAGTGGATCAAGGGGTGGAGGAACTTTAATGCTGGCCATGAGCACCCAGACCAGAACTCCTTCACTTTTGCTCCCAACGGTGTACCTTTCATAACAGAAGCTCTGTATGGGCCCAAATATACTTTTTTAAATAACGTGTTGATGTTTTCCCCTGCCGTGTCCAAGAGCTGCTTCTCCCCATGGGAAGGGCAGATCACAGAAGACTGTTCCTCCAAGTGGCTTAAATATAAACACGACTTGGCTGGTGACTGCCAAGGACGAGTAGTTGCCGCCATGGAGAGGAGCGGGGTGGTTTTTATCAGGGGAGAAGGAGTGGGTGCATACAATCCCAAACTGAAGCTGAGAAAACTGCAGAGAAACCTCATCCTCCTCCATCCCCAGCTTCTCTTGCTCGTTGACCAGATCCACCTGGAAGATGACAGCCCCCTGAAGGCAGCGACCAGTTTCTTCCACAACGTGGACGTGCCTTTTGAGGAAACAGTGGTTGATGACGTCCACGGGGCCTTTATCAGGCACCGTGATGGGATGTACAAGATGTACTGGATGGATGACACTGGCCACAGTGAGAGAGCAACCATTGCTTCCAGGCTGTACCCCCGGGGCTACCCCTACAACGGGACTAACTATGTGAACGTAACCACCCTCCTGAGGCGCCCGCTCACGAGGGCCATTTACCTCTTCATCGGGCCCTCCGTCGACGTGCAGAGCTTCACTGCCCGTGGGGATTCTCCACAGCTGGATGTTTTTGTCACCACCGGTGAGCACGCCTACGCCGTCTACCTGTGGCCTGGTGAGGATGGGCCCCGCTCTGCTTTTGCACAGGTTATCGTGGACCGCCAGAAAATGGTCTTTGACCGAGCCTCTGCCGTGAGGAGCTCTGCCGTGCCAGAAGTGAAGGACTACGTGGGGCTGGTGGAGAGGAACCTGCAGCATTTTAAGCCCGTTTTCCAGCAGCTGGAGAAGCAGATCCTGTCCCGCGTCCGCAACACAGCCGGCTTCAGGAAGACTGCCGAGCGCCTGCTGAGGTTTTCAGATAAGAGGCAGACAGAGGAGGCCATTGACAGGATATTTGCCATCTCCCAGAGGCAGCGGCAGCACAGCAGAGCAAAGAAAAACAGGAAGGTGGCCAAAGGCTATAAATTCGTCGACGCCGTTCCTGACATTTTTGCACAGATCGAGGTGAACGAGAGAAAAGTGCGACAGAAGGCGCAGACTCAAGCACAGAAAGAGTTGCCTGTAGATGAGGACGAGGAAATGAAAGACCTTCTGGATTTTGCAGATGTCAGCTACGTGAAGCACCAAGCCGGGGTGTCCATCAAAGGCCGATCGGGGCTGGCACAGATGGTGACAACTGCTCGAAGTGGTGCCCCCTCCATATCAGCTTCTTACACCCGCCTCTTCCTGATCCTCAACATCGCTATTTTTCTGGTCATGTTAGCAATGCAACTCACTTATTTTCAGAAGGCCAAGAGACTGCATGGCCAAAGATGTCTGTATGCAATACTTTTAGTAGACAGCTGTATATTATTGTGGCTGTATTCTTCCTGTTCTCAGTCACAATGTTAGCAGAAGACTAGTCGACCAGTTTATGGTCATGTATGTCTATGCAAAAGCATTAACCCTAATAGGGCCAAAGTTTATCTTTTTTTTTTCTTTTTTTTTTTTTTCTGAAACATTCCAAAAACAACTGGGGAAAGATTTGTTTCGGACCAGAAGGGATGGAAGAACAGGGCAAGCAATATCTCAGAAAACTAAGTACTTAATAAGTACTCCTCCTTTGTCTTTTGAGTTGGGCCTCATGTCTGAGGGAATTTTATGCTTTGTTCATCAGAGTTCAGTAATGTAAAGTTGTAATTAATTTTTTTGGTGAGAAGAGCCTTTTTAAGAGAGTTTCTAAGGGCTTTCTTTTTTTATGCAGAGTTGGGTTTGCATTTAAGTGAGTTTTCATTGTAGGCTGCTAGGGAAGTCTCTGGACATCCTCATAAGAAAAGGACATTCAAACACAAGTATGCAAGGCAGATCTTAGCAGTACACTTCATTTTTCTCTGCCAAGTCAGCTTCAGTATGGGACACTTATGGATAATTACTGCAGACCCTTCTATCATGTCAGTTTTTCCCTGGTGGGAAATGGCAATCACATCATTACTTGCCAAGTGGGAGGCATGAGGCACAGCACCTAGTATGCAGTAGGAGAAGGCAAATACAGGGCTAACTCAAAGTATAAAGGAACACAATTCTCAGGAAAAACAAAACAACCTTTATCTTTCAGTCCACTGTAGACTGTGGAAGGATGAATGCTGTAGGGTCTGTTCTTAATTTTACAAGGCAGAGTTTCACTAAAGTTTTCTATAGCTTGAAGTGCATCTTATTAGGGAAATAATGTCCTACATCACTGCCCTTTCATATGTAAAATATTGTAAAAATGCAAAAAAAAAAACCAAAGTGATCCTGTGGTAACCTTTGCCAGTGTGGAAAAAGAGGTATTAGGGAAGTATTTAATGTCTTTTTTTTTTTTTTTTCTGTTCACATGTCTAGAAACAGTTAAAATTTAATCAACAGCCTGTTCTCTATAAAGCACCAGTAAGAGCTCTGCAAGATCTTGGTGTCCTTGGGTCAATTATTTGGGGATTAATGGTAAATGGAATCGTGTGGTTTATGATAAAAATAAGTTTGATGTCTACACATATATCCCCTTCTATTCATTAAACTGATTTCAAAAATTTATAGCTATTTGAGGGAATGGAAGCTTTATGAAATTGGGGCATATCTGTGTGTCTCTACAGAAAAACAGTTCTTCCAGTACTTTTGCTAAATAAAAACATTAAAACTGTCTCTGTGGAAAAGTTGTTTTTCTTTGATTAAAATATTTTTTCCTGGTAATTACAGTAATTATGTTCATCAGCACTTTGTTCAAACCATAAACCTTTGTTTCCTCTTCCTTACACTCATTTAGCTGTCTGTTACCTACACTGCTGCTAAGTGCTCTGGGAGTCTCTCTGTTGAAATGTCATGAGCTTTCCTTGGCTAAACATCTTCAGTCAACAGGTCATAGGATATTTTCACTAGGTTCCAGCTAAAATTGAGCTAGTCCTAGAACTGCATTGCCATAAATGAACCCTACTGCTGTCTCTAGTGCCTTGGGTTTATCCCAGGATTTTTTGTTGTTGTTTTTTTGTTGAAGCCTCCTTTCCTCCATCTAACTCAGTAACCTCACTGTCCTCAGGCACCAGGGCACCCACTTCATCCAGCAGAGCCCACACTGCCTCTAGACTTTCTGGCTAGAGTCTTGTCTCTCCTCTGGACCCTCCAGCACCTCAGTGTCCTTCTGGAAGTGCAGGACCCAGAACTGTCCCCAGTGATCCAGGTGAGGTCTCCCCAGTGCCAGATACAGGGGGAGAATCATCCCTAGTCCTGCTGGCCACACTATTCCTGATCCAAACCAAGATGCCATTGGCCTTCTGTGCCACTGGGGCACACTGCTGGCTCATCTTCAGCTGGTTGTCACCCAGTACTCTCAAGTCCCTGATGATAAAGGCACAATCATACCTTGCCTGAAGTAGCAAAATCAGGCTGGCACAGCTAAAGGCAGTTGTTTCCCTGAGCCTGGGGTGAGGCTCTGGCTTTGTGGTGAACCACTGTACCATGATAATGCCCAGGAAGAATCAGTGCAGTATAAATTAACACGTTTGAAATCTGACTAGGGTGGATTCATACTGCTGAGGTAAGAGAGTTCCTGGTTCATGCAAGACAGGTGATTTTGGTTTAAAATCCTGGGTAAGTGATGAATTTATTTTGCCTTCCTATTTTTGCCTTCATTATGAAAGCCTTTAAGAATTTTAAAAATAAGATTAATCAATTAGATTGAAAAAATAACTTGATTATAGTTGAATTTTATTCTGTAAGAGAACAAGTCCTACTGTGCTGATGATAACAAAGGAGGATAAGAATTTATGCACAGTTATGGGTGGTTTTCTCACATTTTATTCACCTTGTGTTACCTTACTGAAAAGCTTCACTGAGAAGACAATGAAGTTTAATTCACTGATAGCTACAAGGCATGTGTGGATGAATACAAACTATTTTTACATGAACAGAGGTCTTTCCTGTTTTGATGCTGAAAAATGGAGCCTGTTTCCTCTACTTGAACTGGAGACGTTGCAGTGAGCCCATGTTTCCTCTGAGAGCTACTCACTGCATCACCACCCCCAACAGAAAGTGAAAGCTCTGCAAGCTCCTCTAAGCTTCGGGAGCTTTCAGCACACTTTTCTTCCCAACTTTTTTACTTTCTGCCTGAGATTTCACTCTCCTCAAAGCCAGGGGAGGATCATGGAGAGGCTACGTGAGGTGATGAAGTTCTGCATCCAGCACCAGACTGCTCTGAATTACAGCTTTGTGACCCTCTTAACAGCAGCCATTGAGTACATCTTCTCAAGCGTGGTGTTCCAGTGTCCCTGCAGTTCTGGGAACATGCTGTATGGTTTCATCTTCTTTCTAGCACCTGCCTTCATCCTCTTACTCCTTGGCTACCTGCTGAACTTCAGATTATGGCGTGTGCTGACTGGCAGCTGCTCCAAGGAGAGTTACTGCAGCTGCAGACTCAAGGGATCCTGTGCTGGCTACTACAAAGTGCTGCTGAGAGAAACAGGCAAAGTCCTGGTGGCCCCTTGCACCTGGATCTCGATTGCCCTGCTCAGCTCCAACTTCTATGAGTGTGCAGCCACTGGGAGTGAATGGGTGAAGAACTTCACGTGCAACAAAAACCAAAAATGCTACGAAGTGCTCCACGAAATGCCCTGCAATAAGACAATAAAAAATACTTTCTCAAAAGAATTCCTCAGCCTTCAGGCACAGTCCCAGGTAAGGACTCTGCTTTTCACCTCTGCTTCAACCTTCTGAGGGCTGCTCAATGTGTGGTGGTGCCTGCTGGAGCCTGGAACTGCCTCTCTCTCTCTCTCATGCTATGCAATTATTAAAAGTACCCAGTTAGCAAAGCTTTGTTAGCAAAAATCCCCCACTGACAGAAAGGTAGCAAGTGTATATTTGGACTGTTCTCTGGTTTCACATGTTTGGAGATTGGTTGGCACTGCAGTTTACAAAACCTCTTTCAAGGCTGAGTGGAGAACAAGCCTAGAGACCAGGTCTTTCCACAGAAACTTTTCTTCTCATTTAATTTAGGCATGATCCAAGTTCTTCTCTTTTTCCATTCCTACACCTCTGAATAGCTCCATTTCTTGTAAATGGAATTAGCTGAGGGGAAGCTGAAGTCAGTAGTAGGGAGGAAGTTCACAGTGGAGAGCTGGAAAGTGAAACTAAGGACTATGGAAAGTGGAACTGAGGATTATGAATCTTAGATCTTAGCACTTGAATCTATTAATAATTTTATACTTGTGTCCCAGAAGATTAATTAAAAGGTGTATCTGTCTTGTTAAAGTGCTCTTGTGCTGAAGGCAAACTGCATGATCAACCAAACAGTACTTGAGGGCAGATTCCTTTGTTTGGAGTGAAGTGAAAAACCCAGATTTTGGCAGCACTCCAGCTTTGTTTCTAGGTTTGTTTGGTCATCATCTTAACATCAGTACAAAACCCAAATGTTATCACTTTTTTTTTTTTTCAGGAGAACCTTAAGGGTGGTTAATGGAGTTAAGTTTATAATGGGTTACAAATAACTGCATTTTCACAAGTTGGTGGATGAAAAAATGAGTATGAGCCAGCAACATGCTCTTGAAGCCCAGAAAGCAAATCACACCCTGGGCCCCTTCTTCCTTTTATAGAAGAAAGTTGGCTGTCAGTCCCTCTTCTGGTTATCTTATAACTTGCCTGTTCCACAGTTCCCTTAGTGATGAGAATGGTCTTCATTCTGATTGGTCCAAATTCCTTTTGGTTTCCCAATTAATGACGCATTATTTAGAATGCACCTGATTTCCTTACAAATGTGGCAGGAGGTCAGGCTGAGAGAGCTGATGTTGGTCAGCCTGGAGAAGGCTCCATGGAGACTTTATTGTGTGCCTTCTAGTGTCTGAAGGGACCTATGAGAAGGAGATTTTACAAGGGTGATTAGGACAAGGGGTAATGGGGTAATAAGACATCTAAGGGTGTTAAAAATCACAAGAATGAATTCCCATATTCAATAGTCAAATCTACTCTCAATAGTCAAATCCAAACTGGGATTTTTTTTGTAGGCTCAGATATCAGGGAGAAGAGGTAGTTTCCCAAAGCAGATAAAACATTAAGGACTAATCACCAGCAGCCCACAGGTGAATCTACACCCTCTGTACCATAAACCTGACCATAGCTGCAGAAACTGCTGGTCAGTATCTAGTCTTTAAAGTTAACAAAGCTGAATATAACTGAGGAAAGAACTTCACTACCTTTTATTTTTTGGTATCCAAACAAGATCAGCTGAGGGGTGCAGGAGCTCTCTAAGCCTGGCTGAACTGCATGCATGGGATCCTCTCTTTCTGCTGCACACTCACTGTTACAGGCACTGCTGGGGGGACTTTGCATCCAGTTTTCATGTCTGTTTCAGTGTCAAGTCCTCTACCCTTCCATCTGAGCATGCAAAACAACCACTAAACATTTCTCTCTTTTTTTTTTTCCAAGCTAATAGGATGGGGCCTGATATCTGGCATGGTGCTTTTGACACTGATAGTCAAATGCTTCACCCAGTGCTGCTCCCCAGTTGGCTACCACCAGCAGAAGTTCTGGACTGTTTACTGGAAAGAAGAACACAAGGAATTTGGCACCAAGGCTGAAGAGCACGCAAAGATGCTGGCAGAAAGGAATATGAAATGCTTTTTTGAAGGCAAGAGAACAGAAGCATTTCAGACTCCCAGCTGTGAGGCCTGGAAAAATATCTCCTCCTCACATACCTTCAGTGAGAATGAGCAGCATTACAGCACGTTACACAAATACATTGATGAAAAATATGCTACAAATGCAGAAGCTCTTTAGTAATGATGAAGCAAACACAAAAAAATCCAGGTCTTCCTGGAACAAATCCATTGCAATGCTGGCAATCTTTTAACCCTACAAGAGTCCTGTTCTGTGCCCTTATTGAACTCTATGCAAATTGTATGTCAAACTGATAGTTGTAACCCTCAGCAGGCTTGCTTGGAAATACACTTTATAGGTTTTGCTTAAGTACATTGAAATCAATATATCTTTCCAAAGGAGATATATCTTTCGTATGTTGTTGCTCATTAAGAAGAGCCACACATGTGAAATAATCATCACCCACAAACTTAACATGTCAAATCATTCCCAAACACATTAAGGCATTTGGCAACTGGAATGACCATAGCAAACTTTGATACCTGGCAGTATCAAAGAGACAAAAAGGAACAAAGTTTTGATCAGAAATTCATCTTAGTTTATTAGGTCTCACTTGACTGTATGTGTTTCAGTGGTGTTGAGAGCAAGTTCTAGACTAAAATATTGACTTGCAGTCAATTAGTTTCTCAAGGCAAGGATGGCATCTTTCAAAACCTGGGAATTATGGTGGGGTTTTTGACACATAATGTTACATAAAGGGTTTTTACCCTGGTATCAGTACCTAAGCTACACCTGGATGTTCCTGCCAAAATCACTATTTAAATTGATTTAGAATGGAGTCTAAGTACAAATTTTCATGCATTTAGGGGTTAGGCTTATGTGTAACACAGTAGTATAAGTAAAGCTGATATTAACAAACATTTATAGCAGAGCTGCATACTTAAGGACATTATAAATCTGCAATCCATATTAACAAATAATAATGCTCATATCAAACAACATCTTATTATTAGCAACAAAGGTACCAGCTTTGTGCGAAGAATTATAAAGTTCCTATTTTCTCTGAGAAGTTTTTTTAGAGAGCATTTTAGAGAGGCAAGTTAGATTGTTTGGTCTGAGCTGTCTTTCCAGTAAAAAAAATCACTTTATCTATGAAAAACAGTAGTCTGTTTTTCATAGATAAAGTGATTTTTAAGGGAAGGAAAAAAATTCTATGTTTAAGGATAGAAGCAGATATTACTATATTGTGTTTGCATGTGGTCATATTTGAAATCTGATTTTTTCTCCTCACCTTTATGTAGTGCTCACACTTTCTGTATGCAATTACATTTATAATAAATATCCTTCAAAACTTTCCATGTGCAAGTAAAAGTAAAGATTTCCTTAGGCTGTTTATTCTGAAATACTGAAACCTAAAGAAACAGGTCTGGTTTCCTACATGGAGCAGCACTGCAAATATTCGGCATTGAAGGAAGGGGTGGAATCCTTGGCCACAGAAGCCAGTTTGGCAAGACTGTGAAGGCACCAGGATGATGCTTGTGGCCCTTGTTTTTGTTGTAGTATCCAGCTAATGCCTGCAGGCAGAAACACTTTAATAGGCCCTAAATACACAGGAGCAAGCCAGCCTACCTGTCACTGCAGTGTGGTGACTGATGCTTCTTAGCTTGTGCAGACAGCAAATATTACCACAGGTGTGTGCATGTACCTGAACCTGTGTGCAAATCCAATATAACAGGGGTTTAAGCAAGATAATTGTATATTAACAAAACAAGAAGGGTATGGGTTATCAATTTTCAAGATAATAACAAAAAGGATATTTGGTTGTTTGTTTTTTTTAATTTAATTTATTTATTAT
>VYZU01040767.1:2337-22992 GCA_013401355.1 Ceyx cyanopectus | reverse complement strand
TTTTATCTATTTTTGTTTATTTATTTTTATTTATTTATTTTAATATTGTGTTGCTAGAAAAAGGAAAAATAGCCATCACCTTGTAAAGAATTCTTTTGTGGTTAGCCAAAGTCACCACATGTCCATCTCAGCCAGCTGGGCATAGCCAGCAAAAAAAAAAAAACCCTCACCAAGGCCTCCTGCGCAGGCAGTGAAATCAAGCAAATTCCACAGATGTTTCAGTCATGAAGAAACTGAATAAACAAACAAACAAACAAGCAAAAAAAGCCCCAACAAAAATGCTGGGGAACTCGTTGCTGGTTGCAGCACGTTGTTACACGGTGTAACTTGTTATTTGTGGCAGGTAAGTGCATGGTGCACTGAGCCCAGCACTGCTTAATGAACACCTTAGTTATTCTGCACAGAATTGTCCCCTTCAAGCTCCATTAGGCTACAGCACCACTGCACAGCACTGTGAGAGAAACGAGGGCAGAAACATTGTGAGGACTCTACAGAGCTGGTGGGAATGAGCCCTGCTGTCCCCAAGGTAAGAGGTGTACTTCATAATGGGTTTAAATCAGAGGAGATTTAGACTGGATGTCTGGAAGAAGTTCTTGACCTTGAGGGTGGTGGATGGGGAAGATGAGATGTGCAACAGGCAGTGATGAAGGCAAGGGAAGAAGAAACACAACGACCAGCAAACCCATTGTGTGGCAGTTTCTGAAGTTTATTCAAGTATTCTTAGTATTCTTAGATCCATCAGTACATGTTAAATTGGACATGCTTTGGGCATAAAAGCAGAAAAGACTGAGAGGAAAGGGTAGGTTGAAGCAACAGCAGAACTGCTGTGGTTGTCAGTGCTGCAGCCTGAGGTACTCACAGGGCTGAACAGGCACACCAGCAAAACACAAACCACCAGCAAAACTGCACACAGACCTGAGAGAGACACGGGGAACCAAACCTGCTCCTGCCATCAGTGAACTTTTATCCCATCCTGCTCTCCAAGGGAGCTGGATGTCTGGTGTGCAGGACAATGAACAGCAAACCATGATGCATCAAAACAGGCATCTTGAAGCAAGACACTGCATGCAGCAGTCACAGGAGAAAAATTCATTATTCCTAATCACAAACAGGCAGGGAAATAAAGCACCTCTCAGCAACCATTCTTTCAAACATCACCATCAAGCTGGATGTGAAAAGGCAGTCATGTTTAGGTGAAACCAGTGGGTGTTTGAATGAGTAATTTGCATCCTGTGTGCACTAAACACTGAGAGAAAATTTCCACTGAGCTGAAGAGCATGATTATGTGAGAAGGAAGGGCAGGCCATTTGGATTTTTTATGCTGATACCTGTCATGACAATTAATATTATCTTCCCCCTTGCTGATTGTTTCCCTCCTGTTTGCTGCCCAGCTCTCATCACCTTTCAACGGTATGATTGAGGCAGGTGGCTCAGAAAATCCTTTTCTACCCTGCATGTCTTCTTCAGAAACAAGAGGTGCAAAATGTCCCTCAGCAGGGTTTCTCCCAGGATTCCTTTTATTTATTTCTTTTCTGCTTTCTGTCTTCAGCCTTCCTTAAAAATGTAATTCCTATTTCTGTCACAGCATCACCCTTCAGCCTGTCCTGGAGGAAGGTAACTTCTGCTGCTAAGTGAACCTAGAAAGAATCAAGTCTGTTCAGTTAAGCAAAGAATGTCCAGGGTTTTTTTTGCCCTCCTCCAGAAAAATGAATTTTTTTTCCCCTTACCACAAGGGGACTCCATTTATCAGCTTAAAAAAAAAACCAAACACACCAAAAAAAACCCACCCCAAACCGACAAAAACACCGAACAAAACCAGATTTCTAGATTGTTTAAAATTCTTTTTCCCAACCGAGTTAATAAAAAAGAAGTTTATAAGCACTGGAATTTGTGCACTACATTACCCTTCATTCTAGTGCTTTTCTTGAGCACTTGTTGGTTTTGTGATCACATTTCCTGACCATCAGTCTGGTTTGCTTTTATTTAGTCCTAGACATTTAATGTGAGAGGAGATTAATCACTACTAAATACTCTTCGTTTAACTAAGCAAATGTTTTTGCTTCCCCAGGCTTCTGAGTATTAAAAAGGATGGAGAAATCATCTGTGGGCTTCCTTACCATCTCCAGGGCACCTCGGATCACCCCACAGAGGAGGTTGCAGTAGCAAAGTGATGCTCGTTCTGCTGGCAGCTCCTCCACAAAGTCCACGAGGGGGTTTTTGTCCAGGATTAGGGAGAATTCATTTCCTGCAGCACTGCTGCAACTCACGCTAGGAGTGACCCCCAGGTACATCTTGAAAGCAACCTGCAAAAGGATGAAATTCTGCTGCTGAAATCCATCGAAGCAGTGAAACTTCAGGATGCAGCTTCAGTAGATCAGCTCTAGCTTAGAAAAAATAGGGCTGGACGGGCTGAAAAAATCAAACTAGACTTGTTTCTTCTGTCAGCAGCTTGAGCCAGAGATGCAAATCTGAACCTAGTGATCCCCAGGGAAGTTCAGCAGGAGGCTGCTTATTCTGGCTTTGATGTTCCTCCTCTTACAACCCCACGCAGACGCTTTAGTGCTATTACTCACCAGCTTTCAGCCACTCACAACCCCGGCTCCATTAGCATCTATATTAACTCCTTCACTACCCGGCCACTCGGATAATCACAGCTCAAGAACTCCGGCAGGTGGTGAGCGTGCGTTTTCACTCCCATCTCCACCTCTCCTCACACACACCCCCAACAAACCCACCGAGAGCAAGGCTGCCGAGACTTGATGACAACAGAGCATCGCTTGCTTTCCTTCTAGCGTTGGTGTGGATGTGCAATGCCTGCTCTGCGAGCAGAGGGGTCCCCCGGGAGCTGTTCTGCAGCCGGTGACATCACGGTGCTACCCAGGCAGGGTGTGGGCAGGCAGGCTGCTCTCCCCTGCTGCACCGCTGCAGCCTGCTCCTAGCTGACAAAAACTGCTGGGTTTTTTTTTTTACCTCTTGATGAGTATCAAGCATGGACGGCTTCCGAACAATCCTGAAATTCTTTATGAACCAGAAAACCGCTATAGGCTACAGTTTCATGGCGCTGCTAACGATGGGAGGGGAACGCGTGTTTTCTCTCGTTGCTTTCAGATGCCCCTGCAGCAGCGAAAACTTCAGGTACGGGTTGATTTTCCTCTTCTCCCCAGCTTTTGTTCTGCTAGTCATTGGGTACTTCTTGAACAGCAAGACCTGGACTCTCTTCACGGGCTGCTGGGTGAATCCCAGAAAAATATTCCCCAGGGGGAACACCTGCCACTTCTTTTACATCTTTGGACAAATCACTCTAAACGCTCTGGTAGCCCCGGTGATGTGGCTTTCCGTGGCTCTGCTCAACGGGACTTTTTATGAATGTGCCATGAGCGGCTTGAAAAATCCCGCTTATTTACATGGAGTTTGCCATGGCAAATCTGCGGAGTGCTTCGAAGAGCTCTACAAGGTAGCCTGTGACAAAAGCTCCATGCCCTTTGCAGAGAGTGATGAGCTGAAAAGAACTCTTCAGGCACAGTCCCAGGTAAGAAAATGAACTAAGGAGCATCCTAACATTGTGATGCTGGGATTGTGTAGCTTGCACGGCTGCTGTGATGTTTCTGGGGATGCTCCTGTTGCCAGATGCTAGGAGAAAACATTATGTTTGCACATAAATCGGTTGGGGCATGGTGCAGTTGATCTTTTAGTTCCATTTGAGCTGTGCCTCCTGGGGGTCTCCACTGACAGCAGAAGCAATAAGGTCACATCACCTAAAAATCTCCACCTGAATGAAGGCTGCTCTGAGGAGAAAAGAACTACTGGGTTGTTTAGGAGGCTGAATTAATAGCTGTCACCCTATTAAAATTATCTGTACTATTAACAAATCCATTCTACACTCTCCTATTTTGTACCATCATAATAATTGTAATGAAGTCTTAAGGTAGAAAAATACTAGAAAATAGATTTACGACAGATCTGCGACTGTTTAAATAATATATTTCTGTTTGTGTGCCTTATTGTTCATGATGCCAGATGAGAGCATGATTTTGTCCTGCTTGGAGGAAGGAAGAGACATTAAAAGAAAACAACAGAGCATCCAAAGCTGAGATAGTATCACATTTTACAGTAATGTAATGCAGTTCTCATTGCCTTGTAAATAAATTCAGAGACAAAATTCATAACAAAGGAAAAAACAAAACAAATAAGGCTACAGAGAGTGATGGAAAAATGATTGTCTGCAGGAAGGAAAAAGAGTGTGGAGCCAGCGAGCTTTCTGTCAGACAATTGCCTCATCTGGAACCATTTTCTCTCCAAGAGCCTGTTTTCTTTTCAAGTTCTTATGCAAATAGGAGTGGAATGCAGACAAAGCCTGCACTGCAGACAAAGCAATTCATCTCAGAGGTTTAGAAGGAAATAACAGTGCCTAAGACTTGAAGTTGTACATATAGGAAATAGTGACAGAGCAGTTTATGGCAGAATACCTGAGTTAAATCTCCAAGCTGCAAGAAATGAAAAGCTGCCAAAGAGCAGTGTCTCAAACACCCATAGAAACCATCAGTCAGTATAAAGTGACTGGAAAAATAAAAAGCTATTATTCCATACCAATCCCTAAGAATAATTGTTCTTCAAGCCTCTCTGTTTCACATATTTCCTTGTGGAAATGTCTATATTCACTCATCAATTTTTGCTGGTGATTATTTTGTCAGCATCAGTGCAAGAGTTCACGTGAGAAAGGCTGCCAGGTCACCATCTCATCCCCATCAAAGCATGAGTAATCAGTTCCATTTCACATGGGTTGCTGAAACGTAGAAGATTTGGTCTGCACTTGAATTTGTTCCTCTCTTTGAAAACAAGTATAATTCTTTTTGTAAATGTTTCATATTGCAATGGAGTAGGTAGGTGTATTGGCTAGTGAAAAAATTGTGTTCACACCTCTGCTCTCCCCAGAACAGCCCACCAAGAACAATTTCAAGCACATTTTTTCCACCCTCAATCCTGGAAGTAGCTCTTTCTTTTAATTTTTTTATTTTTTTCTCCACAGAATTTTGTCAAATTCTCAATTTGAGTGATGCTGGAAGAGCATATTGCAGAAAAAAAAAATATGAAGTTCTGTAAAAATTCAGAAACTATCTCTAATGAGTACATAGATGAATTCCAGTTCCAACATAGATATGCCAATGTTCACACTGTTTCTTCTTTCTCATTGCTCTCTCTTCCCAGCATTCTCACAGGACTGGGCAAGAAGGTAATTTTAAATCACTTTTGGCATTAAAATGATTTTCCACCACAAGAGGCTGATTCATCAAAATCAGAAAGTTGACAATAGCACAGATTTCAGTGAATCTCCTGGTAAAATAATTGGGCAATGCTTTATAAATTTAAGACCATCTTTTATATCCTTGTTAGCTAATCAATGCAGTTGTTGGTTTGAGGATTTATTTTTTTTTTAATTAAAAAGAAATGTGAAAAAAAACAAACATCTAAAAGTGTCATAGTTTCAAAGGATGGGTGATCTGGTACAAAAGTTACTTAGCTCTTTTGATTTTGTAGCTTGTCACAATTCAGAGTTGTGTTTTAATCCTAATTATTGCAAGGCAATTTTATTGAATGCTTTCAGGTGATAGAAACACATTTACCATCTAAATGTAAATTAGATATTTTATTCTCCCTATACACTGTGTGTGACATAAATCATTGAGCAGTTCCAACACACTACATGTTACAGTTTTGCAAGCAGCTCTCATCAATATTTAATCAGCATTAGTTGATTGATCATTTAGATGTCACCTACATTTTCCTTCATACACAGTCTCACAGTTGTGTGGCTGAGGTCTGAGCTGGGACCATCTGTCCCTGAACTCTGCTATAAACCACATTTGTTGAGCATTTTACCTTCTGCTGTAAAAACCAACCAGCTTTTGCCTTGCTGAGAAAGATAAATCAACATGAGCTCTGCTGAGAAGCCCAAAGAGTGGTGGACCCTCTGTACTTATTCTGTTGGACACTCTTGATGTAAATTGCATTTTCATTTTGACTTTTTTAACCTTAAACTCGTTTTCTTTGTTTTCCCAGATTTTAGGCTGGTGTGTGATAGTTACCACAGCTCTTCTGTCCCTGCTAACCACTTGCTGTGCCAGGTGCCAGTCCAAAGTCAGCCACCTCCAGCTGATGTTCTGGAGGGTGTACACAGAGAAGGAGAAGGAGCAACTGGAGCAGATTTTCCAGCTGTATGCCACCAAGCTGAGTGAGAGGAACCTGAAGTGCTTTTTTGAGAATAAGGAACCAGAAGTGATACCCCTGCCAGCTTTTCAGGCGTGGGAAGATGCTTCCCAGCTCTACTCTTTCAGCAGCAGCAAGCAGCATTATAGCACAATTCACAGGCTAGTTGAAGAAGGCCAGAAAGAAATCCATGAGGAAAGAGAGACAATGCTGGACTTTGCAGACAGAAGGGAAATACCATAGATAATATTTCCAGCTGGTTATTTTTATATCTTACTAGTATAGCATATTTCTAGCTGGTTCCATATCTTGATTTTTTTCACAGTGGCCTCTTTCACATTCCTTCCGAGTGACAAACTTCCTCCAAAAGGACAGAATGAAATCATTTCCCTTCATCAGTGAAAAGGCTGCAGTCTTTTCTCCCTGAGAATTTATCTTTGGACAGGTATAAAGCTCCTGTTTTGAGTGGGCTTTGAACATTGGGTGCAGCCTATAGAACTATGTAATATTATTTGTACTAGTCCTGCAGCCAGTGGACAACAAAGGGCTCAGAAGGAAATTCCCCAATTTAAGGCAAGAAAATATTTTTACAGCAGGCTGATTTCCATTTTTTTCTGAGTATTTTGGGAATCTTAGTGACTGGGATGAGAGGAACCAACAAACAAGGCAGTGAGGCAACTAAAATCAGTGCTGCTAACAAATGGGCTTCACCCCAAGGTCCTGGGCTTTACCTCATCCACTTGGAATTCACCACGTGGCTCTCACAGAGTCTTTGCAAAGACTGTATAAAAGTAGAAAAATGTTTCTGCCAAGTTTCTTTCCCTGGGGTGACTGGGCAGGCTTGTATGCAGCTTTTTCCTGCCAGTCTCCCTGAGTCTACAGAAAATAATATTTTTGCACTTTTGAACCAGGTTCTCATCAACAAACCAGGGTCCTCTGCCCAGTTCTTTGCACACTTGCTGTGCTTCCTCAGCAGACAAAATAAAACCCAACCCCTCCATTTGCATTTACAGGCCATTGCTCTTTTTAAAAATAAAATCCAAGAGCTAGTTGCACCTCTGGCATAGAATTTTCTTTGTGTGTTTTGAAGGACTTGTGGTCTTTGGGAAAATGTTTTTTGAAGTGTTTTATCCTAGCTGACCCACTTTGCAGCAGACTCAGAAGATGTTCTATGCCTAAATGCACCTGCTGCAGCTGAAAGCACAGAGACTGCACTGCCAAAATGAAAGTCCCAACAGCAGGCATGTCTGACACCATGTCTGGGGCAGTTTTCTCCCTTTCCCATTTGCATTTCTCTTTTTTTATATGAGAGATGTCCCAATATTTACTGCCCAGCCCCATCTCACTTCCTCCCCATGCAAAGGGTCAAGGGGACACAACCTAAAATATCCCTTCCTCTGCCTGGGCTCAATTTCCCCTCCCAAAGCCATCTTCCCACACTCTTCCTCACTGGGATACCCCAGAAAACCGAAGCAAGTCGGGGTGCAAAGGGGAGGACATTAAGTACATTAAAGAGCTGGTAAGGAAACACAGAGCAGATGAGCTTGCTTTCTCCTGGCTGAAAACACTACTGAAGTTAAAGGGTTAAAGAGATGGCTGAAGGGTTAAGGAGATGATGCAAACAGCTTTGTAATTCTGACCAAAGTAACTTTTAACAGCGTTATTTGTAGTTATCTGCTGGGTATTTAACATATATTTTGCTGGCAAGTGCCTCAGATAAATATGCTTAAAGACTATTTAAAAATATTTTGCTAAAGAAACATGAAAATATTTCCTGTAGCATATTTTGCCTCAGAAAGGATATACTCCTGCTACACAACTCCTCCAGTTGCTAAAAATAGTATTTTCAAGATACTGTGCACTTTTGTTTGTTCCAATCTTTCCAAGGTCTATTATTTAGCCTACAGTAGCTCTATCACCCTATGACCTCTCTCCAGACAAGAAAGAGGAGCAGGAAAAGGACACCTATGGATTGAAATAAAAACAGATTTAATGAAACAATAAAACTAATATAACACTGATGGAAATATCATGTATAAAGAGTTGTACTCAGCCCAGTGAATATACAATAAATGGGAAAGCTGCCCCCAGGAGAACAATAAGCATCACCTCAAGAAGAACATATCAAGACTGCTCAATAAAAGGGAAATTTCCATAAAAGGACTAAGTGCCCCCTCTGATTTTAACTTTTTTTTATTTTATTATTAGATTTGTGGACAGTCAGGAAAACATTCATCCCATTTTCCCTTCTTACAGTTCCTCCCTGGTACCACTGAGTCTTCCTTCTGCAGAAAATTGTGCAGCTTATTCCTAATAGGTGTTAGTACCACTTGAAGGTTAAAAAACATTTGATATAATTATGGACATGATGAGGAGAATCAAGACAGCAGGAGTAATAATATAACAGTTTAAGATCAGAGGGGNACTAGTCCTGCAGCCAGTGGACAACAAAGGGCTCAGAAGGAAATTCCCCAATTTAAGGCAAGAAAATATTTTTACAGCAGGCTGATTTCCATTTTTTTCTGAGTATTTTGGGAATCTTAGTGACTGGGATGAGAGGAACCAACAAACAAGGCAGTGAGGCAACTAAAATCAGTGCTGCTAACAAATGGGCTTCACCCCAAGGTCCTGGGCTTTACCTCATCCACTTGGAATTCACCACGTGGCTCTCACAGAGTCTTTGCAAAGACTGTATAAAAGTAGAAAAATGTTTCTGCCAAGTTTCTTTCCCTGGGGTGACTGGGCAGGCTTGTATGCAGCTTTTTCCTGCCAGTCTCCCTGAGTCTACAGAAAATAATATTTTTGCACTTTTGAACCAGGTTCTCATCAACAAACCAGGGTCCTCTGCCCAGTTCTTTGCACACTTGCTGTGCTTCCTCAGCAGACAAAATAAAACCCAACCCCTCCATTTGCATTTACAGGCCATTGCTCTTTTTAAAAATAAAATCCAAGAGCTAGTTGCACCTCTGGCATAGAATTTTCTTTGTGTGTTTTGAAGGACTTGTGGTCTTTGGGAAAATGTTTTTTGAAGTGTTTTATCCTAGCTGACCCACTTTGCAGCAGACTCAGAAGATGTTCTATGCCTAAATGCACCTGCTGCAGCTGAAAGCACAGAGACTGCACTGCCAAAATGAAAGTCCCAACAGCAGGCATGTCTGACACCATGTCTGGGGCAGTTTTCTCCCTTTCCCATTTGCATTTCTCTTTTTTTATATGAGAGATGTCCCAATATTTACTGCCCAGCCCCATCTCACTTCCTCCCCATGCAAAGGGTCAAGGGGACACAACCTAAAATATCCCTTCCTCTGCCTGGGCTCAATTTCCCCTCCCAAAGCCATCTTCCCACACTCTTCCTCACTGGGATACCCCAGAAAACCGAAGCAAGTCGGGGTGCAAAGGGGAGGACATTAAGTACATTAAAGAGCTGGTAAGGAAACACAGAGCAGATGAGCTTGCTTTCTCCTGGCTGAAAACACTACTGAAGTTAAAGGGTTAAAGAGATGGCTGAAGGGTTAAGGAGATGATGCAAACAGCTTTGTAATTCTGACCAAAGTAACTTTTAACAGCGTTATTTGTAGTTATCTGCTGGGTATTTAACATATATTTTGCTGGCAAGTGCCTCAGATAAATATGCTTAAAGACTATTTAAAAATATTTTGCTAAAGAAACATGAAAATATTTCCTGTAGCATATTTTGCCTCAGAAAGGATATACTCCTGCTACACAACTCCTCCAGTTGCTAAAAATAGTATTTTCAAGATACTGTGCACTTTTGTTTGTTCCAATCTTTCCAAGGTCTATTATTTAGCCTACAGTAGCTCTATCACCCTATGACCTCTCTCCAGACAAGAAAGAGGAGCAGGAAAAGGACACCTATGGATTGAAATAAAAACAGATTTAATGAAACAATAAAACTAATATAACACTGATGGAAATATCATGTATAAAGAGTTGTACTCAGCCCAGTGAATATACAATAAATGGGAAAGCTGCCCCCAGGAGAACAATAAGCATCACCTCAAGAAGAACATATCAAGACTGCTCAATAAAAGGGAAATTTCCATAAAAGGACTAAGTGCCCCCTCTGATTTTAACTTTTTTTTATTTTATTATTAGATTTGTGGACAGTCAGGAAAACATTCATCCCATTTTCCCTTCTTACAGTTCCTCCCTGGTACCACTGAGTCTTCCTTCTGCAGAAAATTGTGCAGCTTATTCCTAATAGGTGTTAGTACCACTTGAAGGTTAAAAAACATTTGATATAATTATGGACATGATGAGGAGAATCAAGACAGCAGGAGTAATAATATAACAGTTTAAGATCTGTAGGAGATGGTTAAGGCTTCTAGAAAAAGAAAAATAGTGAGGGAATATATGATTTGGAGTTTGTTAAAACGATTTTTTGTTGTTTGCTTGCTGCATTCTCTGGCAAGAGTAGGAGTCAGCTTAAAACAGCAAACAAAAATAAACTTTCTAATTCTCCTAATGGCAAAACACCTCTCAGGGTACTAGGAATAGAAGAATTTCGATTTGAGCTTAGCAACTGACTTTAAGGTTAGTTGGTACCCTGTTTGGTCTTCTCTTTTCTCAACTCTGATAGGAAACTAACACCCGTGTGAAATAATTCTGTGGTTCTAACACCTTGTAGTAAATGTACCACTGTGGCTTTATCTATCAAGAGCATCTGCAAAGCTCATATCTCACTAAAAATCCCTTTTCTTGTGTTCTGCTGATTTATTTTTCCCCACCCTGATGCAGTGCTATGTTACAGAGGTAGAAACTGCTGCCTCCTCTCAAGGCCAAGCTCTGTGAGGTACTTTTGGCTATGAAGTTGTAGATAAAGGGCTGAAGAAGCTCTAGAGAATGTGAATTTGATTTACCTGTGCAATCATCTCTGCAGTTTCAGAGTAACTGCGGCACTTCTTCACAGCTGAACGAGCTAGAAAGTCATCAATCAGCCTAATGCCAATGCCATAGCCCCTGGGGAGAAAACAAAGACAGTTAGCACTCAAAATTGGGGACTTCTTTCCACCTTTCTTCTCCCTAATCTGTCCCCCTCTGCTTTCTCATCAAAACATGTGCTGAAAGGAATGGCTCTGAGGACACCAGATTTTGCTGGGCCAAATTATTCAAGTGCATTTTGGAAGCAAATCCAAATTTCTTTTTTTTTTTTTTTTTTTTCTGTTCGTGTAGTAATTTAAGGAATGATATGGAATGTGTATTTAAACAGCATTCATCTTATCCTTGCCAGGAGTGTCATGCTTAAAGAATGATTTAATAAATACTAAACATTAAAATAAAAATTTATTAATGCTGTTTAAATACACATTGTCTATACATCCATTTATATTTACATATATGTGTAAATATTCGATGTTAATAATGTAAAAATAAATCATATAAAAATAATACACCTGATTAATACTGCTTTGTCACTTAAAAAAAAAAGATAGAAAAACATGGCACAGGATTTTCTCCATTTTTCCATGATTCCCTGAGATTATGCCACAATGTCTGCCAAGGAGAACAAAGCAACTGCGTTCCCCTCTGGGCTGGTATGGCCACTGTTATTGTTTGTAAAACCATACTGCATGTCTTTTTTTGCCCCAAAACACCAGCTTTACTCTTCTGCCAGAGATATTCCTGTATCTTCTTGTTAAACAGCTGTTTCTTACTGATTTTCTGTGATATTCTTATTTTTACTCTCCTAATGGCTAGGAATCCCAGTGAGGATGACAGGATCCTACAGACATAGGATCCTTATTTTCAAAAGAGGTTATCCATGTAAAAATCAGTTCCTGCCTGACCACTGGTGCTATCTCACTTTTTTAGTTAACACATGTATGTTAACTAGAAAATACCTCTGAAAACCAAGAAGTTTGTCTGATTTGAAATAACATGAAGAAATAGGAGAATTAACATGGAAGTTGAAATGGAATATATGGATATAGAAATGGAGATATTTGTATTAATAATTACCACCACAAAGGACAAACCAGGAAAAAATGTAATTAATCAAAAAATTCCCGGCACTTCTGAGAATTCAAAAGCTAATTGTTGGCCTCAATTAATAAATTAGCATTGCTTCTGTTGACAGAATATTGAAGGTTATCCCCATGATCTCTGTAATCCTAGACAGGGCTGAATTCATAACAGCCCTGAAGCTAGAAGATGAGATACAGGTAAACAAACAGCATTACTGATGATGTTGAATTTGTAAAGCATTTACTTACATTCTATCTAAACAGGTGTTGACATCTTCATCTTTTTCATAGTCCTTGCACAGCTGGGCTACCAAAGCCCCATAGGTGAGCACAAAAAGTTCTCTGCTCTGCCAGAAAAGGTGAAAATGGAAAATGAAGAATTTATTTTTTTTTTTCATGCTTTTGAGCTGTTATTAAAAATAAGCAAAAGCAACATTTAAAGTCATCAAGAAACTTTTACCCATGGATGTGTAACCACTGAAATCCACAGTTCAAGTGTGACAGAGACAGATTGGAACATTGTTAGTATCATTAATGAAGATATTAACCAGTACAGACCCCTGAGGGATACCACTTGTCACTGCTCTCCATCTGGCCAGTTTGGTCCATTTATCTTCTGCTTGATAGAATTCCATTCTGTTCCATGTGATCAGCAATCAAAGCCAACATTCAGAGACACCAGTAAGAACTTTACCATTGCTTCCCCCAGATTTTGGCCTTAAAGCCAGATGTTAAGATCCTGTGATGATGCACTCACTGTGCATAGAAAAAAAGTGCAACCTTAGGAGGATGAAGAAGGACCCCTGCTCATGCAACATCACAGGGTAGAGATTTTCCCAGTTCAGCTTCTCTTCTCCAAAATAAGAACTATTTTGGCCTCAAGGATTCATGAAGAGGGCAGGACTGGCTAAAAATCCTTTCATGCCATAGGCAAGGTGGATGAAATCTCCTAGGGCATATCTCAGTTTTACTGCTCAAGCAGACTCCAGGTCCTACAGGCAGGATTTATCACTGCTTAATAGCTGGCAGCTTGGTGGCAGCTCACAAGGGGGTCCCATTGTGGCTCTAATCACAGAATTATATAAAAATAAAAATGTTAGGGGTTGGAAGGGACCTAGATGTACATAAAGGTTACCATTGCCTCTGCTCTCATACTGGCAAACTCATCCCCATCCTGTCACTTAGTCGTCTGGGGCTACCTGGGAAGATAAGAGTATCAAACACATCAACAGACTAATTGGTTATTCTTACTCCATGCACAATTTTAAGCACACATAACAAAAAAAAGTCTTACTATTTTGTGGTTTTCCTGCTTTCTTCCTGGTTGCCGAGACATGTTGCTTGTGTAACCCTGATGTACTTGGTTCTCAGTTGATAGCAGATTAGCAGCTCTTTTCTTCCTCAAGCAGCATAGTTTTCTCTAAATCACTGTATTTCTTCTTTTCTTCCTCTAAAGTTTTCTCCTTTTTGCTCCTCTGCTGTTTGCATGAGATGTGTTTGCTGCAATCTGTGATGCTGCTGCTGCTCCTCCTCCTCTTTATGTGGATCCAGCCCTTTGGGAGGAATCTGACTGGCAAGAGATCTACTCCTGTACACAACAGAAATAACTGCTCCATCTCATAGGAATGATTTCATAGCAAATACACAGCCATAGGGAGGCAAATATTCCCAGATGTACACAAATTCATTCTGTTGTGGCAGGTTTTGGTGTTTGGAGGATTAACAGAAGCTCCCCCTCTGATGAATAAAACATATTTTATCATCAGATACTGCTGCCCAGCATTTACTTTAAAAAATGGTGAAGTTATGACACAATTCAACAACAAAAAACAGGTCAGATTTTCAGATTTTTCTGTGGAAAACACAGACATCCTACCAACTTTCATTTTACATAGAATGAACTGGTGTTTACCACTTTACAATATCATAAGCATCTTTTTTTTTTTTTCTAGGCACTTTTCTGGCCTTGTCCATTTTGTGAGCAAAACTGTATTAGGTATCTCCCATATCTAAATTTCAATATATTATAAAAGCCAGGCATTACAACTCTAGAGACTTACTTGCATTTCTAAATTGAGTCTGAGATGGGTTTGTTCCTCAGTGTCCTGAACTGTTGAGAAGCAACAAATCTGTTTCTCATTGCAAGAAGCATCCCATAATCCATAAGAAATTATGCTGCATTTCATGTTTTCAAGCAGCTCTACAAGATAATGATGAGAATGATTTCACTGCAGTGAAACCATCACAAATACTTCAGGCTACCCATAAATGAGAGGCATTTTATTTATCCAGAATATAAGGATGAATTACCTCAACCTGCATTATTAATGCTGTAATCATGAAGGACCACTGTGGACCAGAGTGCAGTGAGTGGTAAGAACACATCAGCACTGCTTGGAAAATACATAAATGCACAAGTGTACACACTTAAATTCACACAAATAAAAAAAAAAAGTAGAACTTACTACATCTTGAAAGGCATGCACATGATGGAGAAAATGAAGCTGAAATGGTGTCCAAAAAAACTAGGGTTCAGTGGCTCCAGTGAGGGGAACAAGTCACTGGTGGACTGCACCTTTTCCTGGCCATTAGAAACCAACATCCCAATCTTCTTCTGCTCCAATAAATGTAAAAATTCTCTCTGTAGGAGAGCTAAGTGCAGCTGGTGGAACTGTGCCAGGAAAGCTGAAGAATACAACTTATTCCCATCACAGTCACAACACAATAACTGAGCTCTTGGAAGAAAGAGGTGAGTGAGTTTGAACTAGATCAAGGAGGAGAGGGGAGCTGAAACCAATCTCTACCTCCTGACAAGACTTCTTTATTTCCATAAAAAAGCAAACAAGAGAATAGAAACTCTTTGCTTGTGTATGGGCACATAGGAAAGTGTAGTGTGTCTTCCAAAAAAACATGTTTGAAAAGAAAATGACAAACTCAGTTCTTAAAAAATAAGAATAAATTTTAAAAATCACTTATTCTCATAGATGATGTTCCTGGCAGTGAATTCGAGCTGACAGAGATGTGCAAAATGACAAGCAAAACCATGGCTAATGTTTGCCAGTGTACCCCATTTGCTTCAGACATCAGCTGTAAGCATCTTCTTGCCCCAGAGGCAAGCTGCCTGTCACCTGAGATTTTGGATTGCATTCAGTCCTATCTCTTCTGAGGCATCAGAGACCCTGAATGTCTACCTCAGGACTCCAAGTTCCTCTGCAAAGGCCAGTGCTTAAAGCTTTGATGCCCAAGCATCTTAATTGGATCCAACCCTGTAGCTTGTTCCATAATAGGATGACCCAGCAGGATTATTTACAGCACAGCATGAAAGCAAAAGCCCAAGAAGTGACACTGCAGCAGTGCAAAGTTGTTGTATTGATCCTGTAAATTGCCTCATTCAACAGCCTTGGGCCACTATAAATATTTCAGTGCTGTACTTCCCTTCAGTCTCACATCTAATGTGCTTCTCGAGTAAACAAGTGATGCTCGGGAAAGCCTTCCTCTCTTGTAAACAAAAGATTTGGGTTCCCAAAGAAAGCTCAGCATCAATCAATTGGAGATTTTTAAATGGGCTGAGGCATAATGGAAGCCTCTTTAAAAAGTCATCTTCAAAAGAATTCTGCAATAAATAAATAATAATAATATAATAAACAATAATATAATAAATAAAGCCTGGTGGGTTTATTCCACTCAATTTAAAGGAGGTAATAGTTTTCAAAATACAATGGCACCAGTGAAAAAATAAAATTAAAAGTTACTGAAAAAAAATGAAGCTTCAAAGTGGCAGTGGGCAGACAGCACTGGGGTTCTGTTGGGCTACCACTCTGCCCAGACAGCAAAAAACTTAACAGTTTAAAGGTTCCAGAAAAGCTGTGGCAAAGTGCTGCAGGATGTTTCACCATTTTCTCTGTCATTTTTATTTTTGAGTAATGGTGTCACATTGTTTTGAGAACCAATTACCAGCAAGGACCGCATTGACAGACCAAGTCCACACCTGCTGGAGATAGTTAACTGTAATGGGAAGACAATTTTCTGCTAAATTTGTTGGTTTTTTTTTTTCTCTTCTTGGTAAAAATGTTAATATTACAGGCAATTCTACCTCTCAAAACTTAAACACAGGTATTTGCATATTCATATCAGCCTGAGGTATGCAATATATAGATATATATCCATACACTGAACACTGCCAGGAAAAGACATGCTAGCTTCTTGCCACCTACAGGTGAAACAACTAAAATCCTCATGATCCAGCAGCTAATTCAACCTCAGACTCCAGTGTTTGCAGAGCAATTTGCCAGAACTAACATTAAATGTGAACAGATTTGGATTCCAAACTTTGTAACTTAGTTTTAATGTTGAATAATATTAATTTTTAAATGCTTCATTATTTTCTGATCAGGCCACTTGACAAGGCTTTGTTTGAATATTTTTTACAAAGCACAGACAAATGCTCTCCTTTTATTTACACCTGTTTTTCCCAGTCCCACACCAGGCTTCTGCTAATTACCATTGATTAAGAAACAGCTTGCCAATTAACTCTGACAGGGTAATCATCACCTTGATAGCACTGCATGCCATCCCAAAGGTAGGGAGAATTTATTGCTAGTTTCAGGCAATTAGCAAGGGGCTGGCAGAGCTCACCAATTGCCTAAAAGCTAAATGGTCCAGAACCTCTGAGTTAAATTACTGAATCAATTAAAACACATGGGTAAAACTGGGTGTTTGCAGGGCTATTTAAAGCTAGCAAACAAGCTTTTAGCTGGTGTGGAGTAGAATCAAACATCAGTTGAAAGAGAAAGGCTGCTGGGGGTTTAGGGGGTTGTGGTTTTATTTGAGGTGTTAGAGTTTGTTCTGTTCTAGTCTGCTATTAACATGCACCATAACTGAAAGGTAGGCTTAGCATCAAACCCTAGCTAAGCCCTAAAATGCCTTTCCCCCCAAAGAGGTTGATGTTTCTGAAAGGTAAAGAGGCTGTAGTTGCCAATGGCATCATTGCAATGCTGACAATTGGTGGGCAGCAGCTCTTCTCTTTTTTTACATTCAGCTGTCCCTGTCATGTTGGCCAGAACCTCATCTATGGGCTGGCTTTCCTGGGAGCTCCTGCACTTATCCTTCTGGTTCTTGGGTATGCCCTGAACAACCAGACTTGGAGGCTGGTTACAGGCAAAAGGTCACCCCTTCAGAAGGAGGCTCCACCACACGGGTTCCTGCACTGCAAGCTCATCTGCTTTGTGCTGTGCAGCATCACTGGCAGAGCCCTGGTTGCTCCAGTAACCTGGCTAGCAGTCACCCTGATCAACGGCTCCTACTACGTCTGTGGCATGAGTGAGTTTGTTTCCATGCCCTGCCACGGGGCTAACATCACTGCCAGTGAGGGCAGAAGGATATTGGCCACTTTCCCATGCAGCCAGTTAGTTCCTCCTGAGCTGACCCGGGCAAGAGATGAAGTGATTCTGCTGCTTCGTTATCAGTCCCAGGTGAGTAACTTGTGTTGCTTCTGGTGCCTGCAGATCTGGTGGGGAGAGCTGCTAGGATAAAACAGGATCGGTTTCTTCTGCTGTGAGTGCCAAACCTCTGTATTTTGAAGCCTGGTTAGCTTCTCGAAGTGGAATTGAACCTTAGGTATAATGTGTGGTTGTCACCTGCTACTGGAGGATATACTCCTTGAATGGTACTTTTCAAGATCCTAAGTAAGACAAATGGAAGTTCAGGAGCTGGGGAGGGTTCAAAGTTTCTTTAATGAAGCAGAAGAAATATCTTCTAAGGTGTTCAGGCTGCAAGATGAATTCTATTCATTGTCAACACAATGGTTCACAACAGTTGGTTCACAACTATTCTATGTGGGCCAAATAAAATCTTTGGGTTTAGCTTAAAAAACCCAGACTGGTTAAATAATGGAGGGGATGTTAAGTTCAGAGAAAATTGGTTTAAACAGCAGGCTATAAGTCTATACAAGCTAGGAAATTCCTAGATGGCTTCTCTTCTCACAATAGTAGCTGAAGAGGTAAAATTATTAAATTATAAATTAATAAAATTATTTACCAGAACTTCCTTAAAATTAATTAAATTATAAACCAGAACTTTCTTAAAGTGGACAGAAAGAAGTGACTTTACTACATGGCTTCCTCCACTAAGCAGGGACTGGGTCTAGTGCAACAGAGCCTTAGCAGTTTCATGCCTTGTAAAGCAAGTAAAGACCATCTGATGGATTTTCTGACCATCAGAAGTTACCAATGAGTATTTTCAGCTCTAACAGCTTTCTGTTTTGTTGTTTGTCTGTTTGTTTTTTTTTTTATTTGGCTTTTTCTTTTGTAAGGTGGCTGGCTGGCTTCTGATTGCTGTGGTAGTCATCACTGTCTTCGTGTCTTACTGCCTGGCAAGCTGCTTGTCCCCACTCAGCTTCCTCCATTTCAGATACTGGAGCAGCTACATCCACAACGAGCAGGAGCTTTTTGATGAAGCCACAGAGCAGCACTCCAGGCTCTATGCCATGCAGCACATCAGGAAATTCTTTGGCTTTGTCCCAGGGAGTGAAAATGTGAAGGAGATCCGGATTCCATCTCTCAGGGAGTGGCAAGCCATTTCTGGACTGGCTTTTCTGAAACAAGTGGATGAGGAGCACTATGACTACAGCCTCCTCCACGACTGGGCACTCAAGGAGTCTGTCAATGGAAAGTACCTTAAGACTGATGAAGACCCTGTGACCAGGACATAGCTCTGAAGGTATGAGGCCCCACCAACACCCTGCAGAAAAGCAGGAACGTGTCTAGCTCCACATCAGGCTTGATCTGCTCTGGAACCTCCCAGTGTTGCCTTATGTTGATCTATTAAGCACATGAGCAAGTGCATCTTGTTTCATGTAGTCCTTCAGCATCTGTTCACAAATGGCTTCTGACTCCTGGGGGTTGCAGTTGTCTAGATGAGGGTGGGTTGTTTCAAGCTTCAGCTCTCTGCTTTCTAAAACTTCTAAGGGCAAAATGCCCACAGGGTGGGGGGCAGCAGCTGGATGAACAGATAATATACATGTAAAAATTTTAATCCAAGTGTGTTCTGGCTAAAAGCAATAGCAAGCTCAGCCTCTTACTCTTGGGGTTTTTTTTTTTTTAGGTATACCTGAAAACCTTTCAGTGTTGTGTGCTTACCTACTGCACAAACAGCAAATCAAGATGGGAAACAAATCTCATTCTGCATGTCTGGGAAATACTTAGCACTTAATCATACTGCTGTTCCTATACGACCCCAGAGTATTGGAGTGGAGAAATAGAATTAGTTAATATAATAAAATAAATGGAGGAGCCTGAAGTAAGTTCAATTGTAGGTCTTGGTAAATGGATTTGGTGTGGCTTTTGTTTAGGAGTTTAAATTTTCAAGCACTTTAGCAAATGTAAACATATTGTAGGTGCTGAATAACTGGAGAGAAATTTTCCATCACTAAAAATCATACAAATTCCCATAAAGGTATTTTATCTGAATCCTAAATTTTCAATTAAAAGAGCTGCACAATTTAGATGAATTTTGTAGGAAGCAAAGCACCTATGTTAAGTAAGCACAGTCTCTAATAACTTTAAAAACCTTTGTGTTTATTTCCTTATTTATGCATAGCCTGGAATATATGAAACAGATTTTGTACATTTGAAAGTTTGGTAAAAAAAACCTCCCATGCTGTTGTCTGAATTCAGATGTCAAAAAAACTGAGTTGCTTTCTTTTTTCTGTGTGGGGCCTTTCCACTTCTTCCTTTGTTTTACAGTACCACTATAAAAATGATACCAATTAATGCTTAATACAGTTGTAGTACTCTAGGCAATAACCATGTATTTCCCTTCACCTCTCTGCCTCCTGAAACACAGCACAGCTTTGAAAAAAATTCATTATTACAGGAGAAAAAAAAAAAGGCAAACCAAAAATCAGTGAGTTGATAATGAACAATCTAATTGTGCCTGCTAAAACCTGAGCCAACCTACCCAAAATCTATTTAGAATTGCAGTCTGCTCACTTGAAAATTAGTGTATCCAAAGTAAGAGTTTCCAGGAAACTCTGGGCTTGTAAAATGCACCCCAGGGAAAAGTGCTCTGGCCATGCATGCAGGAAAATAATGCACCTTTAAAATGAATGTTTGTGTCAAAAACCCCTCTGGGTCTGCTGTTGTTTAACTCCCAAGAGTCTGAAATTCACTCTGGCAGGTAACCCACAGGTAGGGGTGCTCCCAGGGTTGCTGGCTTGATGGCTCCTGTTCTGCACTTAAAGATGGGAGCTCTGAAATCACCCCATGCTTCCTGGAAAGGCTGCAGGTGCTTTTTACTGCTCATCTGTCCACATGCAGCTGATGGAGCAGGGCCAGAGGAGGCCACAGAGATGCTCAGAGGCTGGAACAGCTCTGCTGTGGGGACAGGCTGAAGGAGCTGGGGGTGTTCAGCCTGGAGAAGGCTCTGGGGAGACCTTAGAGCACCTGCCAGTGCCTGAAGGGGCTCCAGG
>VYZU01040766.1:239638-252276 GCA_013401355.1 Ceyx cyanopectus | reverse complement strand
TCTCCTGTTCCACTAAATACTCCAGTGTGGTCACATAAATCAGCCCTACCTGATTCCCTAATGACCTCAATAACTGTCCTACCTGATCTTCAATTGAATTAAAAAAAGGCAGGGGTCTCCCATAGGTTGTGTCATACCTACCATTAGCACCATGCAGATGTCTCAGATAGGCCAGGGTATCTAAATGCTAAATAACCAGGACCAGGAGTAATATTGAGAGGTTATTTCTGCAAATTACATCTGTGAGCAACCTGGCTATGTTTCAGGGGGATCAGATAATCTTCAGCTTTTACCAAAACAACTGTGAAAAAAAAAAAAAAAAAGAAAAAGAAAAAAGAGGGGGGGAAATGTTAATTGTTGAGAATCAAATGTCATGTGGCTGGACACTAAGGGAATTAGTTTAATATCCTGGAAATACAGTACATTATTGAGTTCATCTTTCTATACTATGTATAATGGCCTCAAGGTTCACCGGGGGAGATTTAGGTTGGATATTATGAAAAAACCTCTTCCTTGAAAGGGTTATCAAATATTGGAACAAGCTGCTCAGGGAAGTGGTGGAGTCACCATCCCTGGAGGCATTCAAAAGTTGTGTAGATGTGGTGCTTCAGGACATGGATTCATGGGACTTGGTACTGCTGGGTTAACAGTTGGACTTGATGATCTTAAAGGCTATTTCCAATGTAAATTATTCTATAATTCTATTCTACTCTTTTCAAAGCTAAGGGTCCTGTGTGTTCATGGTAATCAGCGTTCAATTACTGCTCTACAGCAAACGTCTGAGAAGGAATAGATCTCCAGAAAGAGGGGATTTAATAGGAAGCTCCCACCACACCCAGCTTGAGTGGATGGGAAGTAACAGGAGGGGTCTCACCACAGGTTAATCATCCTGAGATGATGCCTCCAGGTCCAAGTGTACACAAGCATGTGGTACCACTGTATCTGAGTAGTTAGGGATGTGATGAGAGGGATTCCTTTGGATCAGTATTAAACTTTGCAATATTCCAAAGACCCCTTAGCATCTTCTGTCCAAGCTTTACTGTGTCTCAGAACTGTACTTAGATTTTATTTAACTGGTAAAATACTGTATGTCTTCAATTCCGCCTCCTCCCCAGCAGGGAGACACTGGGACATGTCAGGTTTGGGGGAACCGGTGTCCTTCTCCTTCTTTGCTGTTAGCCAGGGTGTCAAGATGAACTCACCACTTCGATTAGGTGCTAGAAGAGAGTGACTAAAACACTTCCTGCCATGTCTTGTTTCCCCATCTGTAACATGTAGACAATACCTCCTCAAATCACAGGGGTGTTGCAAAGAAAAATACATTAAAATGGTGAAGCACTCCATTGCTATGGCAACAGGAGCCATTGAATTATGGGTGATGGTGTTGAGTTGAAATGATAATGGAAATGCATTTGTGTCCCCTGTTCACTGTTTACACATAGGTCTTTATCCACTGGTGTTCCCGCCAGTGAGTTCATCCAGAATGAGAGCACAAAATGTAGTCACCACTCCCTGGCCACAGGGCATGGCGTCCAGCAAGGTTTTTATGTATCTTTATCAGCATTCATTATTCCTGAGGTCTTGTAAAACACACACTTCTCCCCCAGAGTTTATTTAGCTGGAACTGTCTTGTTATAAACATCCATTCAAGGATAGGAGTGCTAACTCCTATTATTTCATTGTCTGGCAGAAAAACAGACAAATAGAGGAAAAGCAAATAATTCCCCTGAGTGGATATCAGCACATCTGTGCTGACGTTAAAGGAGCTACCAGCAAGAAATACAGAAAGGATCATGTTTTGCAGCAAGTTAAATTTTGCAGTAGGAGAGGGGATCGTATTAAAGCATCTGTTCTGCACAGTGCCCAGCCCTCACCCCCAGAATTGAACCCTCCAGCTGGGCAGACATCTCTGTTCACAGCATCCATCTCTTCACAAGGATGCCTTGTTCCAGAGCAAAGAACACATTGTTCCAGGGAAGTGAACCCCTGACACCAAGCAGTGAGTAAGCAAAGATGAGGACTAGTAATGAAGGAGGATAAAGTTTATTGCTAGCCAGATTTTGGGTTGCATCATCACAGCATCAAAAAGCTGTATATTTACACTCAACTTAGTGAACACCACTGCTGGTTTAGTTCAGAGGAGAGAACTGGCTGTACAATGAACAAAGCTCAGCATCTCACAAACTGCATAGCCTAGGACCTCAGCAATGTCATCTTAGATTTCTGTGCTACATGAGTGTAATGCATGAAGCCAAACACGTCAGGCTGAGATCTTTTGGGAGGCATCAAAGACAGATTATGGCTCAGGCTTCTCAGCAAAAATGAGGTTTGGTTAAGAGCTAGAACATGGCAGACTCTGTATGTAGGAACTATGAGAAGAAGGCAGGAACGGAGATAGAAAAAAGGGAGAGGTGGCTGTCCTGGAACTGCTGTCATTTCCCTTGACAGAGTGTTGCCATAGATAACCTACAGATGCATTTTGAGAAGCTGACTTCAACAGTTAGTCTTGATGACTTACATATACTTATCATCCTGAATTAGCCACGTGCCATAGCATGATGTTTTGGGTGCAAAAGGGTAACTCAACTTCTGTTGAGCATCATTCTTCCAAGCTGTCTCATCCTTTTGGGCTTTTGGCAAATGAAGATCTTTCTCAGTGACATTGATTTGATTCAGTTCACCTCTGCAAGGTTGCAGTATTACAGGTAAGGTACTGTCCTCATGGTAGATGGAGCGCCAAAGCCACTGTAGAGTTAGGGAGCAATGCCAAGAACTGCTGTCCTGAACAGCAAGGTCCATGCCAGCATTCACTTACCAACCTAGTACCACCTGCTGATGAGGACATTCCAGATCCATTTTTGCTGTCAGCTCCCTATGGGGGGGAAATGCCAGCTCTGAATTCCGTTGTAGAGCACTAAGCCATTAACTCAGCATTAGTTAATTGATCTCCTCTGATGGTAAACTGTGCCCTCATCTATCTGTTCAGAGCAATTTTTCCATATATGGTCTAAAGCAATGGATACAAAAATTTTGTACTGTTGTTTTAAACCTCAGCTGTGAGTCTATATCAAAATTTTTCTAGGTAAAATCAGAGGAACATTTGACTGAAAGCATTCCTGGATAACATCCTGAGTTCATACAGCTCATAGAGCTACAGCAGGTGTGGTCTAGATCTATCCCAGGAGAATAACCCATGCCAGAGAAAGATCTCTAGCATACTTCTCCAGTTGTTCTTAGTACAGTTCAGTGTTAACATGAGTTGGTGACATGTTGTCTTATGCCAGTGAATAGGTGAGACAATACCCAAGAAGTCTGGAGGAGAACAGAGATAGAAGGGTAGCCAGTATGGAGGAGACCACTCAGTTCTGCGATGAGAAGCAAGCTATATGGACAGAGTCTGAGCAGGATTATTTGGCTCCAGAGCTAAATAATATTCCTTAGTTAAATAATATTTCTTAGTCCTTAATTATTCCTTTCCTTATGTGAAGCCACATAATCCAGAGAAATTAATGGAAGTGACCAAGAGGATGTTACAGCTTTCTAGCAACCTATAGAAAACCCAAACCTTTAGCAGAAAATTCCCAAAGCCACAAGAGCTAGAAAGTCATAAAGCAAGAAGGCAAAAAAAATCAAGGACATATTTGTATGTAAGTACCAGGCACAGATTATGTTTTTTAATTCACCCCCTTGCCTGTATCAGTGGTGGGATTTCCATTTAATGTTGATTAAAATGGGGCACATCTCTAACCAGTAAAGGATAAGTGCCTGCTCCTGGCTATAGTGGCCTCATGCTGACAGTTGTTTTACGGGCAGTGTAAACCTCTGCAGCAATTTGTTATGAAGAAAACACTTATTTTTAACTTTTAAGCAGTGTGGATTTCCATATATGTCTCTAATATATGCAGGGGATCATTATTTTTTTATTGTGCAATTCTAGAGGAAAAAAAAACCTACATAAAAATAACAAAAACAAGCTAGCAAGCAAACTTCTGAATATGAATGGGGTATGTTTACCTCATGTATGATACTTTGACTAGAGATGAAGCAGAGATGTTTTGGAACTGTTAAGTCAAAAGATAATTAAAAGAGACTTGACTGAAAGAAAAAAGGTGAAATCTCAGAGATCTTTGCACTCCTGATGAATAACTTTCCAGATGCTTCTAAAAAGCCTTAAGGTACTTAATTGGTACAGTTCTGCATTAACACTGTTGACAACATTAGAAAACCTCATCGCTTTCTGTCTGATGCATTTTCTTATGGAAACAGGGAGATGAAGGTTCAGCATTAACATCAGTAACAACAGAGATTGAAACACAAGGCAGCAATTGGAGCTTACATCAAGTATTGAGCAATGTGAAGGTTCAGCATGATTGGATTTAGCTTTGTGGCTTGGCCCATTATAAAGAGAGGGAATGTTTGCAAAGCTTCACTGTGGGATTAGATTTCCAAGCTCTTCAAAGTCTGAGAGATGCTTGGATGGAGAGCAAAGGTTTGGGCTATTTACTAAAGAATAATAGCAGCTTCTGGTTTCTATATCTGACCCAAATATTTCCTTGCAAACAAAGCACAGTAGAAGCTTTTGCCAAGTTGGATGAAGCTGATTTTAAACCAAAATCAAAATATAAATAACAACAATCAAAATATAAATAACAACGATCATTTGGAGGAGAGTTACCAAACTCCCAATTAGGTAATCTGCATATTAATTTACCTGCCTGGGCTTCTTTTTAGGTCATGATCTGTACAGTCATGAGCAGTGCAGAGAAAGGGAAGATTATTTACTGTCTGGTGATGAAGAAACTTCTGAAAAAGCTGTCAAGTTTAAGACAAGCAGGAACAGCATTTTCTTTGCACTTGGTGCATGGAAATTTACATCTGGATGGCACCCAAAAATATATATGTCTATGATAGCCACACAGAAAGTGTAACTGATATTCAAGCTCTAGCTCAGGAGATTTCTAAATCACTGATTACTAAAAACTGAGAAGTCTGTTAGGAAGGGTTCGCTCCATCTTTGTCCATTATACCCTTTTCTACAGATTCTTGATGTGACACATCAGACACAACAGGCCACTGTTTGATCCAGAAAAAAAAATAATCTTGCATTTTATTTTAAGTTTTCAAGTTTCTCTGATTCACACATTTTTGACTAAATCATGAATATTAATAAATTAATCATATTAAGAAAGGAAACATTTAACTTCTGATTGATTAATACAATGTCCTAAGAGCTGTCATTACAGCCATTATATGTCATCCTGTATCATGGCAGTTATGTCTGAAAATTCTACCAAAATGAAATAATATTGGAAGATATGACCCTGGTCTGGAATTTCCAAGATTTGGAAGGATGCATCTATGGCTAACAGATGTAGCGATGATTTTGTTAATTATTTGCTTCCTTTATGACTCCATAATGCAGTTCATACTTTAAAACAAGTGAAGCTGACATGGTAGGAGAGAAATAATGAGCAATCATGGCTTCAGCTGCACACAAAAATGACATCCTGGTGTAACTGGCAGATGACTAGTCAAACTAGGTTCTGGTTTGCTCTTTGAGACCATCACATCCCCAGATGAAGCCACATAATACTCACTTTTGTCTTTTTACAGTCTGCCAACATATTCATCCCCTATTTTCCCCACCAAGGTGTCTTGTGTTCAATTAAAAACTGGCATAATCTGTGAGTATTATTAACGATAGCCATATGTTTACAGCAGGAAAGACAGGAAACAAATTATACTCTCTGCAGCAAAATCACCACAGAGTATTCAGAGCCTTCTGGTCCTCCTTCCCAGCCTAGTATGATTAGTGTATGATATTTCCTGCAGCACACAGCACCCACAGGACTAAGGTGACTATTAACACTTTCCCTACTGCTGACATCAAATAATTAATGTGCAACAATAGACAGTCAACCAAGGCACAGCTTCATCATGCTTCTAGACTAGAATTACAATTGTTGGGAGTTGCTTTGATTGCTTCAAGATTTTTCTGCCATCCCAAACACAGTGGGTAGGTTTTTTTGTTCAAGATGGATGTGTGTTACTTTCCCCAACCTGTTTTTAACTGAAAAGTGTCTCCTTCAGCCCTAGTTCAGTGCTCCTGCAATGATTATCTTGCCTCATGACAGATCCTATCCATTCCCTGAAGACAATAGGTTTAATTCTCAGTGTATCAAATAGGATGGTGGCTTTTTCCGTCACTTTCATTTCAGCTACTGATGCCTTAGTTGGAGAAGGAACTATCTTCCCGTATGTTCTTATGAGAGAGCTGCCCAAGTACCTGAATGTGCAAAGCTCAAAGTTAGTCAAATCAAAACCAGTGACACCCAGTCCAATTAACTGTGCAGATTTCTTGAGGTTAAATAATACCTTAACATTGTAGAGCCTGTTCAAGAATCCTTATTTTGAGGTGGGCTGAACATTCCGTCTCTCACCCACCTCAGCTAAGGATGCTGCCTCAGCCACCAGGATGTTCAAATTTTAACTGAAGACAGTGGATCAGACAAACTGTCCCAGCAATGTGACAAGCATCACCCATATAAACTGCTGCATGGAAGCTCTTCAGCTTTCTCTGGGAGTAACATGGACTCTAGACTTTTCAGAAATGACAGAGTCAAGAGCATCTGACATCAAATAGCCTCTTTGACACTGGTTTGCAAAGGGAGGAGGAGGCTGTTTTTCAGAGGCAGGAAATTACAGAATNTAATTTGAGAGAAGAGACCAACACCAGCCTCACTACAACCTCCTTTTAGTTAGTTATAGAGGGCAATAAGGTCTCCTCTCAGTCTTCTCTTCTCTAGACTAAACAAACCCAGTTCCCTCAGCCGCTCTTCACAGGGCATGCTTTCAGGCCTCTAATAGTCTTCAAAATAATTTGATTTTTATATGACCACCAGAGACATCTCTAGTTGCCACCATTAATGTCAACAAGTGAGAGAAGGGATATGAGCTTTGTGTTTGATCCTCTGGCTGTTAGACCATATTTACATGACAGTCCATAGTGACCTCTCAAATTATCAAAGACCTGAGCTGGTAAATTAATGCCCAGCCCAGATCAGTGCAGACTTGATCCAGAAACAGTGCATATTTGCACACAGATGCCCTGTGAACTGTTCAGCCCCACCTGCAGGCACACAACCCTGTGGATCCTACAAGCTGTCATGGTTCATGCTGCTGCAATGTTTCTCACCTTTCCCTTTCTGGGGCTTGCACAAATGTGTTTGCTGTTGCACAACCACCTCTTCCAAGGTATCTGATGGAAACCTTGTGCCTAGGTGGATCATCTTTCATCAAATGATATGATTGACGCTCTGACATTTCGGAGCCACCCACCCACCAGAGCAACATCTAAAGGGTGCAACATTCATCACTTCACCACTGGTAGAGACAAGATCTAAGATGATACAACAAAGAAGGACGTAACAGTACCTGGGAAACTAAATATTTAATAGCAAGAACATTTGTGACAAGTTAAGTCATATGCAACAAGACCAAAATCTATCCCTCTCTAATACACTTTTTCAAGGAAGAACTCCCCATCACACTGCCCTCTGTGATGCTTCTCACCATGTGATCTTCAGACTGCATAGTGATTTCTTGAACTGATGTGGGGCTGTCTAGGGATAATGCTATGAAGTGTCACTGCCCGCTGGTTACATCTACTCTTTCGAAATTTTTTAGGTCGTGATCCTGTTTCTACACCCATGCAAGTAGAGGTCTCAATACAAACATCTTAAGTCATTCAGGTCACCTTATTTAACACTTATTTTCTTTTGTGCTGAAATGAGAACAAAATTTCAATGATGACAATTTGTGAGAGGGCATTGGAAGTGAATTTCTGGAATATGTTTTCTCAGCTTCTCATTATCTTATGCATTTTATTGAACACTTTTATAGTGTTATTGCCTGGGAAGTTTAGATAGAAATAGGTCCCCTGTTACTGAGGATTTCATCTCCTCCTGTTCAACATCACATGTCATATGTGGTTACTACAGCAGTGGCTTTTTTGATGTTTGCAGAATGAAGATGGCAATGCACAGCAGGACATAATCAGAAGCAATAAAAATGTTGTTTGCCCTAGTTTTCCAGGGAAATGAGTGCTATGCAATCATGCCACCTTTGCAATTGCCTCCCTGTGAGTGTCTTTACCTGCCTAACCTGCATGCCTTCTTTATTTTCCCAGATATTTTTGAACATGCTGTCCAATTTTGATCGCTTTTGACAGAAAGACAGAGACAAGACCCTACAGGTATTCTAAAGGTAAATATTTTCTACTCATAGTTTATGGAGAAAATCTTTACTGGTTGTTCAGAGGAAAAGCTTATAGTAAAACATCAACCCTTACTAGACATTAGAGAATGTCCAGAAGACATGGGCTCATAGTTTGGTTTGGAAACCTCATAGCAGGGTTTGATAACTCCAGTTCTCAAAGCACCACATGTTAGAGTGAGCCATCACTGTAATGAGTATGGGTAAGGGAAAGATGTACAGAAATACTGTGAGGGACCTTTACAGGCTTGAGAAAGGGGCCAGTGCAAACTGCATGTGGTTCAACAAGTCAAAGTGCAAGGTCCTGCACCTGAGTTGGGCCAATCCCAGGCACAATTACAGGCTGAGTACAAAGTGGGTTGAGATAAGCCCTGAAGAGAAGGAGTTGGGGCTGTTGACTGATGAGAAGCTCTTCATGAGCCAGCAGTACACTCATGTGGCTCAGAAGGCCAACCATATCCTAGGATGCATGAAGAGGAGTGGGGCCAGCAGATCAAGAGAGGTGATTCTCCCCCTTGACTCTGCTATTGTGAGATCCAACCTCAAATACTGCATCCAGTTCTGGTGTACCCACCATAAGAGGGACATAGATCTGTTGGAACAGTTCCAGAGGAGGGCCACAAAGATGATCCAGGGGCTGGAGCACCTCTGCAAGTAGGATAGGCTGAGGGAGCTGGGATTGTTCAGCCTGGAGAAGAGATGATTCCAGGGTGACCTTATAACTTCCTTGCAATACCTGAAGAGATCCTACAGGAAGAAAGCTGGAGAGGAACTCTCCACAAGAGTGTCCAATGATAGAACAAGGGGAAATGTTTTAAGATGGGGGGAAATAGGTTTAAATTGGATCTTAGGTAAAAGTCCTACACTATGAAGGTGTAAGACTCCAATAGATTGCCCAGAGGGGTTTTGGATGCCCCCTTCCTGGAGGTATTCAAAGCTAGCTTGGATGAGGCCTTGAGCAACATGGTCTAGTTGAGAGGTGTCCTTGCTCATGTCAGGGAGGTTGGATTAGATGTTCTCTAAGATCCCTTCCAGACTAAGGCTTTCTATGATTCTATGATTATTTGTTGTGGTGTTATAACCCCCAAGAACACACCCTCACAAGACCTGCTGGAGCTCTTTCACATATTCCAGGTCCAGGATAATTCAACAATGGCAATCAAACACAGGAGACATAACCAAACATTGGAAAAGGACAGGGTGTAAAAAAGTGTTAAAAATGGTGCAGTTTTACTGACTAAGTAGGACGGGGCAAAACAACTCAGAGAAAATTAAGAAGGAAGCAACATTCCACCNACAAATGTGTTTGCTGTTGCACAACCACCTCTTCCAAGGTATCTGATGGAAACCTTGTGCCTAGGTGGATCATCTTTCATCAAATGATATGATTGACGCTCTGACATTTCGGAGCCACCCACCCACCAGAGCAACATCTAAAGGGTGCAACATTCATCACTTCACCACTGGTAGAGACAAGATCTAAGATGATACAACAAAGAAGGACGTAACAGTACCTGGGAAACTAAATATTTAATAGCAAGAACATTTGTGACAAGTTAAGTCATATGCAACAAGACCAAAATCTATCCCTCTCTAATACACTTTTTCAAGGAAGAACTCCCCATCACACTGCCCTCTGTGATGCTTCTCACCATGTGATCTTCAGACTGCATAGTGATTTCTTGAACTGATGTGGGGCTGTCTAGGGATAATGCTATGAAGTGTCACTGCCCGCTGGTTACATCTACTCTTTCGAAATTTTTTAGGTCGTGATCCTGTTTCTACACCCATGCAAGTAGAGGTCTCAATACAAACATCTTAAGTCATTCAGGTCACCTTATTTAACACTTATTTTCTTTTGTGCTGAAATGAGAACAAAATTTCAATGATGACAATTTGTGAGAGGGCATTGGAAGTGAATTTCTGGAATATGTTTTCTCAGCTTCTCATTATCTTATGCATTTTATTGAACACTTTTATAGTGTTATTGCCTGGGAAGTTTAGATAGAAATAGGTCCCCTGTTACTGAGGATTTCATCTCCTCCTGTTCAACATCACATGTCATATGTGGTTACTACAGCAGTGGCTTTTTTGATGTTTGCAGAATGAAGATGGCAATGCACAGCAGGACATAATCAGAAGCAATAAAAATGTTGTTTGCCCTAGTTTTCCAGGGAAATGAGTGCTATGCAATCATGCCACCTTTGCAATTGCCTCCCTGTGAGTGTCTTTACCTGCCTAACCTGCATGCCTTCTTTATTTTCCCAGATATTTTTGAACATGCTGTCCAATTTTGATCGCTTTTGACAGAAAGACAGAGACAAGACCCTACAGGTATTCTAAAGGTAAATATTTTCTACTCATAGTTTATGGAGAAAATCTTTACTGGTTGTTCAGAGGAAAAGCTTATAGTAAAACATCAACCCTTACTAGACATTAGAGAATGTCCAGAAGACATGGGCTCATAGTTTGGTTTGGAAACCTCATAGCAGGGTTTGATAACTCCAGTTCTCAAAGCACCACATGTTAGAGTGAGCCATCACTGTAATGAGTATGGGTAAGGGAAAGATGTACAGAAATACTGTGAGGGACCTTTACAGGCTTGAGAAAGGGGCCAGTGCAAACTGCATGTGGTTCAACAAGTCAAAGTGCAAGGTCCTGCACCTGAGTTGGGCCAATCCCAGGCACAATTACAGGCTGAGTACAAAGTGGGTTGAGATAAGCCCTGAAGAGAAGGAGTTGGGGCTGTTGACTGATGAGAAGCTCTTCATGAGCCAGCAGTACACTCATGTGGCTCAGAAGGCCAACCATATCCTAGGATGCATGAAGAGGAGTGGGGCCAGCAGATCAAGAGAGGTGATTCTCCCCCTTGACTCTGCTATTGTGAGATCCAACCTCAAATACTGCATCCAGTTCTGGTGTACCCACCATAAGAGGGACATAGATCTGTTGGAACAGTTCCAGAGGAGGGCCACAAAGATGATCCAGGGGCTGGAGCACCTCTGCAAGTAGGATAGGCTGAGGGAGCTGGGATTGTTCAGCCTGGAGAAGAGATGATTCCAGGGTGACCTTATAACTTCCTTGCAATACCTGAAGAGATCCTACAGGAAGAAAGCTGGAGAGGAACTCTCCACAAGAGTGTCCAATGATAGAACAAGGGGAAATGTTTTAAGATGGGGGGAAATAGGTTTAAATTGGATCTTAGGTAAAAGTCCTACACTATGAAGGTGTAAGACTCCAATAGATTGCCCAGAGGGGTTTTGGATGCCCCCTTCCTGGAGGTATTCAAAGCTAGCTTGGATGAGGCCTTGAGCAACATGGTCTAGTTGAGAGGTGTCCTTGCTCATGTCAGGGAGGTTGGATTAGATGTTCTCTAAGATCCCTTCCAGACTAAGGCTTTCTATGATTCTATGATTATTTGTTGTGGTGTTATAACCCCCAAGAACACACCCTCACAAGACCTGCTGGAGCTCTTTCACATATTCCAGGTCCAGGATAATTCAACAATGGCAATCAAACACAGGAGACATAACCAAACATTGGAAAAGGACAGGGTGTAAAAAAGTGTTAAAAATGGTGCAGTTTTACTGACTAAGTAGGACGGGGCAAAACAACTCAGAGAAAATTAAGAAGGAAGCAACATTCCACCCAAGAAACCTTCTTCAATGTGATGGTTAGAATATGACATCAGATTCTTTAAATTTCCTTTTCTAACAGTTTTGAAAAGCTTAGGCAAAACTTTTCTCCCAAGTAAACTCCTAAGAGATCCTTTCTAGAAAATGCTTATGTGAGGTGCCTCAGTCCTCTGCCACACAGCCTGTACCAGCCTTGGGCTATGGCAGGGGAATTGCAGGAGGCAAGCCAAGGGACTAGGCACAAAAGTTGAAGCTGTGACCCTTTTTTATATCAGTCTGACTGATAGTATAACTAGCCCCAGGCCATCTCCAACATGTCAGAGCAGAGGAACAGAGGTGCACTGTACTTCTTCACCTACCCTTCATGCAAAGCAGATGTGGTTTCTTCAAATTCACCCTGTAGTAAAAAGTGTGGATTTGGTCTTTTGAACACAAATTTCTTGCACATTCCACCGAGACATCATTGTCGGAGCAACCCTCACTATCAATACAGGCTGGGGGAAGAGGTGCTGAAAGGCAGCTCTGCAGAAAAGGACTTGGGGGTGTTGGTGGATGAGAAGCTGGACATGAGCCAACAGTGTGCAATTGCAGCCAAGAAGGCCAATTGCATCCTGGGCTGCATCAAGAGAACTGTGGCCAGCAGATCAAAATAAGTGATTCTGCCACTCTACTCTGCTCTGGTGAGACCTCACCTGGAGTATTGCATCCAGTTCTGGAGCCCTCAACACA
>VYZU01040766.1:215948-239616 GCA_013401355.1 Ceyx cyanopectus | reverse complement strand
AGAGTAGATATAGACTGGATATCAGGAAGAAGTACTTTCCCTTGAGGGTGGTGGATCAGTGGAATGGTCTCCCCAGGGAGGTGGTTGGGGCATCATCTCTGGAGATATTCAAGGTGAGTTTGGACAAGGCTCTAAGCAGCCTGGTCTAGTTAAGGGTGTCCCTGCTCACTGCAGGGGGGCTGGAAGAAATGACCTTTGGAGGTCCCTTCCAGCCCTAAACATTCTATGATTCTATGGTCATTGCTTTGAGAAGTGTCAGGGATTCTGATCAGTAAAACCTCTAATTTTCTGAGCTTGTCTAAACACTCTTAACAGAGACCAGAAGAACATCCTGGATAAAAGGGCTCTTGACCATATTCTATGACACAGGAGGGAGGACAGGTGGTATCAACCCACAGAGAGGGGTCCTTTGCTCCCTACGCCCACACACTTAGCATCAGAGGATTTTCAGTCTCACAGCTCTCTGCAGTGAAAGAGCAGAGCTTTTGGTTGAGTTTCTGTCCACCCTTACGCTGTCTGTTCCTAAGCAGTCAACTTCAGCCTGTGCACGCTTGCAGGGTCACTAGGATCAGAGCTTCTTGAAGTCAGCTCCTGGACTTTTCCTGCACTCTCATCAATGTCCTGACAACCAAGATCAGGGATTTGTCTTCAAGTACACAGTTTTAGTAGAGTGCTTTGAGGAAACTGGTTTACCATCTGTCTGTGTCTACCTGTGGCAGCTTAATGGAGACTAACGATCTTGCACGAATCCTCTAAATGGAAGCCATTAACTGAACCGATGAGAGAAATTGAATTATTGTCTCACCCAATACTTCCAATTTACCTGCCAGTTCATCTTGTCCAAGACGTGATGGACGTAATGTCTTTCAGTCATCAGAATGCATGCAGGGAGATCCCTCTCTTTGGTAGCCCATGAAAGTTAAAATGTGCCAGTAAAGTCAAGTTCTTGGTCAGTTGCTGATGGATTTTTATAACTTTCTCTTTCTGCAATCTGAATTAGTTCAGGGTTTTTTTCCCTTGTGGTTTACCCTGACAGGTGCATCCATGAGCTGCTTTCCCCTAAACCAAGCTTGATCCTACCTGAGGCTGGGACCATGCAGTGGGTGCTATACCAATGGTTACAGACCCACTGAGCAATTCAATGCTGTTTTGTTTTTGTTTTTCAGCAGTCTGAGGCTTTCAGGGAGAAAAAAAATGTTATGTCTGTACAAACACTTAACAGGAAAATGTAAACATGATTAAATGGCTTCAAGGATGCCCACTTGCAGGGGACCCTAAGCATTCCACCTGTCCTCAGTCCACTGATAGGCAGCACAGCAGAATGGAACAGAGAGCTTGTCAGCACATTTTCCAGTTTGAGGCAATATTTAACAAATTAACATCCCTAAAACTGGAGTGCTTGCAAACTAATTTGATACTCAGAGTACAGAGGTGCTTTGTGGCCGGTTGCTGCAAAATGCAGAAGACCAAGAGTAACTTGGCAATTTGTTAGGAGTCTTTTTTTTTTTTTTTTACTCATCTTGCATCCAACTATGGGAAAAGGTGACATTTTGTCCTTGATGATGTTTGATGAAGTAGATTTAATCAGAAAGGACACTGGCCCTGAGAGCATCATGTTATCCCATCTATTATTCAGGTTTTGTATCTGCTGGTCCCTAGATGTATTGGTGTGTCTCCCAGATATTCTTCCCTGTTCATGTGATGTCTTTTTGGTTTGTGGTTGATAACCTTGTGCTCAGTGTGTGCAAATCTAATTATATTTGGGTCTAAGAGAAAATGTCAGTTTGCATGTATCTCCAGGAATGATGGATATACTATCTATGGAAACAGCAGAGCCACAAATGGGAACTCTCCACAAGTATGAATTTAAAACAACCTATCTGTGAATAATATAATAAAAAACCCAAAGCACACCTTTATTCTTTGTTTCTTTAAAACTGCAGTAATAAATGGAAAATTATAATAAAGGATGGAATAGCATATAGATGAACTGGACAGGGAATACAAAGATAAAATCTCTGTTTTGTCTCCTGCTGGTTCTTGCTCTGTGATCTCAGTAGGAGTTCATTTTAACCATCTTTTCACTCTGCTGGCACTTTCCTGCCTCTTCTTCCTCACTGTTCATTCTGAATGCATGTTTGCCCTCTTCTGCTCCTCCTAGCCTCCTAAAAATGTACAGACCCCCATCAAAAAAGGCCACCAGCTTTCAAAAATTATCTTTTGCACTGCTGCCTATCTCTTCTCTTAGCCAAACAAAGACCTTCTTTTGGGGCTGCTTGCGTGATTCAAGCACATGCAGAGGTTCTTGCAAAACTGGGGGCTGAGGTAATCTCAGAAGACATAAAGGGAGACATTGCAACACTGTGGACACAACAATTCCTTTAACAAACTCAGCCTGGTTTCCCAGAAACTGCACAGGGATCCCTGAAGACAAAATTTTAAGTAAATTTTATGTAGGGAAGTTGTGAATTTATTTACGTATTTTAGTGTTCTCTCTTTCTATAGATTTTCTGATATTGGGGTAGCTGGAAATTCTCTTGGTGCTGGCTTGTGTTGGAAAATGTGCTATATATAAAATGTGATGTTGTTGACAGAACTTACAGATGACTGAAGCTCATCAACAGTAGCAAACAGCTGGTGTTAGTCAAGATGCAAATTAGTTTTCCATGGCAGGCAGGAAGGCACAAATAATCATCCCAAAACATAGCACTAAAGACCTATTTCTGTCATTTAGGTTCCTACACAACTCCAGAACATAAAGCCTCCTGGCTATATGGGAACCTCTTGCAGGAAACAACAGCTCAGCTATGATCCCTTGGGATCCACGGTTCCTTCCACTGGTTTCCACAATGAGGATGATTCTAAATCAGTAAAACTAAGTTGCACAGCTCTACAGAGTGTGACACTTATTTACTGACTCAAGTGAGCCTGTTCGGTTTTCATTGGCCTTTTTGGCTTAGATGCCTTCAGAAAGCTGTGCTGGACCCTAATTATAGACTTCTGTGAGAAATGCATTTCACAGCTACTGTACTATAACAGGTGGGAAGAAGTTCGGACAGCAGCCACAGTTTTTCATGGAGTGCCAGCTGCCGATGGCCAGGTCTGTACTCAGTTCAGAGCCTGTTGGTTGCAGCTGCTTCATCTGGGAGACAGGCATCATGCTTGTGACAGCAAGTCCCACGGGATAGCCCAGAGCTTGTAGAAAGACCAGAGGTACCTGGAATGAGAAGGTTACTCTGTTTTCTGCACCTGTGGANAAAAATGTTATGTCTGTACAAACACTTAACAGGAAAATGTAAACATGATTAAATGGCTTCAAGGATGCCCACTTGCAGGGGACCCTAAGCATTCCACCTGTCCTCAGTCCACTGATAGGCAGCACAGCAGAATGGAACAGAGAGCTTGTCAGCACATTTTCCAGTTTGAGGCAATATTTAACAAATTAACATCCCTAAAACTGGAGTGCTTGCAAACTAATTTGATACTCAGAGTACAGAGGTGCTTTGTGGCCGGTTGCTGCAAAATGCAGAAGACCAAGAGTAACTTGGCAATTTGTTAGGAGTCTTTTTTTTTTTTTTTTACTCATCTTGCATCCAACTATGGGAAAAGGTGACATTTTGTCCTTGATGATGTTTGATGAAGTAGATTTAATCAGAAAGGACACTGGCCCTGAGAGCATCATGTTATCCCATCTATTATTCAGGTTTTGTATCTGCTGGTCCCTAGATGTATTGGTGTGTCTCCCAGATATTCTTCCCTGTTCATGTGATGTCTTTTTGGTTTGTGGTTGATAACCTTGTGCTCAGTGTGTGCAAATCTAATTATATTTGGGTCTAAGAGAAAATGTCAGTTTGCATGTATCTCCAGGAATGATGGATATACTATCTATGGAAACAGCAGAGCCACAAATGGGAACTCTCCACAAGTATGAATTTAAAACAACCTATCTGTGAATAATATAATAAAAAACCCAAAGCACACCTTTATTCTTTGTTTCTTTAAAACTGCAGTAATAAATGGAAAATTATAATAAAGGATGGAATAGCATATAGATGAACTGGACAGGGAATACAAAGATAAAATCTCTGTTTTGTCTCCTGCTGGTTCTTGCTCTGTGATCTCAGTAGGAGTTCATTTTAACCATCTTTTCACTCTGCTGGCACTTTCCTGCCTCTTCTTCCTCACTGTTCATTCTGAATGCATGTTTGCCCTCTTCTGCTCCTCCTAGCCTCCTAAAAATGTACAGACCCCCATCAAAAAAGGCCACCAGCTTTCAAAAATTATCTTTTGCACTGCTGCCTATCTCTTCTCTTAGCCAAACAAAGACCTTCTTTTGGGGCTGCTTGCGTGATTCAAGCACATGCAGAGGTTCTTGCAAAACTGGGGGCTGAGGTAATCTCAGAAGACATAAAGGGAGACATTGCAACACTGTGGACACAACAATTCCTTTAACAAACTCAGCCTGGTTTCCCAGAAACTGCACAGGGATCCCTGAAGACAAAATTTTAAGTAAATTTTATGTAGGGAAGTTGTGAATTTATTTACGTATTTTAGTGTTCTCTCTTTCTATAGATTTTCTGATATTGGGGTAGCTGGAAATTCTCTTGGTGCTGGCTTGTGTTGGAAAATGTGCTATATATAAAATGTGATGTTGTTGACAGAACTTACAGATGACTGAAGCTCATCAACAGTAGCAAACAGCTGGTGTTAGTCAAGATGCAAATTAGTTTTCCATGGCAGGCAGGAAGGCACAAATAATCATCCCAAAACATAGCACTAAAGACCTATTTCTGTCATTTAGGTTCCTACACAACTCCAGAACATAAAGCCTCCTGGCTATATGGGAACCTCTTGCAGGAAACAACAGCTCAGCTATGATCCCTTGGGATCCACGGTTCCTTCCACTGGTTTCCACAATGAGGATGATTCTAAATCAGTAAAACTAAGTTGCACAGCTCTACAGAGTGTGACACTTATTTACTGACTCAAGTGAGCCTGTTCGGTTTTCATTGGCCTTTTTGGCTTAGATGCCTTCAGAAAGCTGTGCTGGACCCTAATTATAGACTTCTGTGAGAAATGCATTTCACAGCTACTGTACTATAACAGGTGGGAAGAAGTTCGGACAGCAGCCACAGTTTTTCATGGAGTGCCAGCTGCCGATGGCCAGGTCTGTACTCAGTTCAGAGCCTGTTGGTTGCAGCTGCTTCATCTGGGAGACAGGCATCATGCTTGTGACAGCAAGTCCCACGGGATAGCCCAGAGCTTGTAGAAAGACCAGAGGTACCTGGAATGAGAAGGTTACTCTGTTTTCTGCACCTGTGGACAAAGGGAGGTTCCTCCCATAGAGCCACCACAACTGATATCTCCAGAAGCTGCAGAATTGTAAAGAGAACAAATGTATCTTGAAATAAGAAGGCAGGATACAAAGATAAGAGTATTGCAAAAAAAGATAATACCCTAGGGGTTATCCCAGGTCTGGTTCCTCTCCTGTCACCATGGTCAGACTATAAATCACACGAGGCAGGATGGAGATACACTCTGGTAGGTCAGGGATGGTCCTGAGATACCTTGTGCCCTGCCTGCCCTCTCTGTCTCTCTTTTGCATCGGGCTTTCTCTTCTTTTGTCCTCGCAGATGTTACACTTCAAACATTCTTGGCTCACCAGGGACTCTGGATGTGGTGATGTTTCTCATGTGTGAGTAGGTCTACAGGGTTCGAAATAGGTGCGTTATAAATAGAGTGATAATGATCTGCAAGCAAACTGACAGGTCAGGCTGTAATGGCAGAGGGGCTGTCACCCCATGTGGGAGATGTTGCTTTCCCTCTGGCAGTCTGAGAACAGCGGCTGTGAGACGTCCGTGGAAAGCATCCAAGTTGCCATGTGTTCAGACAAGGAAGAATTCAGTCTCAGCCCCCAGTACTCACAGCCCCTGCTATTTCCATCTCCCTTTTGTGTGTGTTTTAAATAGATGTCATCTTTAAATAGTCATGACTTCAGATGTTAGTTTTCAAATAAAAGCAAGTGATGGACTGTGGTCTCCAGTCTTTCAAGCCCAGACTGCCAGTAACTGAGTGCCCTGAGACAGGGTCTGTCCTGTCTTCGTAGAGGTCCTAGGTCTTTGGTCCTAGGATCCAGATGGACCAAAGCCAAGACTCTTGAGATACAGCATCTGAATTATTTGGTGCTGGGTTTTATCTTGCTTTGAGTAGCTGTATTACAAAGTTGCTACAAATTTCTGCCCAGGCAGACCATGAGCATAACTTAAGTGGATAAATTATTCAGGGCACCTGGAATGGACTGATACAAAACTCTGTACAGCACAGTGTCTGTCTGGGTTGAATGGACAATGAATGGGGTATGAAATAGCATAAAACTTGCCTGCTAGTTTCTAGTACATATGGTGAATTTTAATGCTTCTGGTGTTTTACTGTTCAGGTGAGGAATGTCCACTCCTCCAACAGCTTTCACCTGTCTGTAACTGCCAGACTACCCTTAAACAAGACTTTCTCTGGAGAAACCTCCTCTGCTGGAAAGAAGCAGTCTCTCTATGAGAGATCTGATACCATTTGTACTCTTGAATTAAACTAAGCTTGTTATACAGACCAGGCCTGAGTCTCTTCTCAATCTGATAGTTTCTGCAACTATAAAACAGGGACAAGAGACAACAAGGGCAAACAGTTCCTTGAAAGCAAACACAATTTTCTGACAGACTCTTCCTCTGAGATGAAGAACTTGCCTGCTTCCCCTTGTGAGCATCTTCCAGCATCTTGGCCAGTCACTGAAAATGCATTTGAAACAAAAAGACAACTCATCCCTTCTCTTAGCTTTACTAACCAGGCTATTGAGTGACATAGAAGCTGAATTAAAGGGTGGATGCTGGCTTTAAAATCTGCAAAATGTTGTATCTGTTAAAAACATCTGCAGGTCTGCATGCTGAAGAAAGGAGGATCCAGTTTTTCTGGACAAACATTATGCTGTCTGGTCTCAAAGTAAATATTATGTGCAATGCTATCTAACATGATGATGTGTTTAGCTCCCCATTCACCACGTACACTGAGCATCAGATGACTCATCTTTCTCCAACACAACCAGTCTTTTGACCATTGATAGAAGTAGGATTTGGACTGGAACAATACCCATGATCTCTGAGGGAGTAGCTGCTTGGATTGTTTTGTCTGCATCCCCACAGGGCTGATTCAACAGTCTGATTCCTCCAGACTTTGTGCAAAGCTGGGAACTTCACCTTTAGTCAAGTAATACAAGTCTCACTTCTAGGGTGGGGCAAGTACATATTTTTTAGATGATAGCCAAGCAAATGCAGTCATCTTTTAATTCATAAAACAGAGATGGTGCAAGAAGTCTTGAAATTCTTTCTTTCTGGCAGAGAACTAGATAGCATCGTGCTGTGTAACTTTATACGCCAAGCCACACCTTGGCCCAGCTTCCCTACAGGGATAGCTTTTAAGGGTGATGTAGGAAACTCTTGGCTACTAGCAGCCAGGGGAGGACACAAGGGTTCAGTATTTTTTCCACAGAAGGTCCCTGAGAGAGAACAGACATGTGCCTGTCCAGCTGCACATTAGTTCCCCTCCACGGGCAGAAACCTGGTTCTCCAGAGCACAAGGGCACACATGTGCCTGAGGGTGCAAACTGCTTGTTCCTGTTACACTGGCAATGCAAAGCAGATGCAGGCAAGTCCATCAGAAATCCCCTGTTCCTCACACATCCATCACTTAGTGGGACCAGAGTTTTCTTTCACTTACAATAAGGGAATGTATTGGTTTTAATCATTGCTTCCTAGAAATGAGCACATGGGGCAAACTGTTTCACATCACCTCCTTTCCAGGATAGACATTGCCATGTGCTCAGCTTAGAGATGAAATGAGGATCATAAACAATCATATCCCACATTTTAGGACCATCCTTTCCTCTGGACAGTATAAATGGGATGATTAGACAAGACAAAGGGATTGTTTTTGTCATATAGGTTTCACCACTTACATTGACTGTGATATACTGCATCCCAACTGCCCGAGTGAATTGCACTGCTGCTACTGACCCTTTGCTAAGGGAGTTCTGCCACCTGAATCCTGCTGCTGTAGTGAGCACACCAGAGCCTGCAGTAACCAGTGCAGCCACAGGCAACGTGGGTGGCATTAGACGACCCTTATTACAGTCCTTGCAAAGACAGAAGAGTGTCCCTAGCAAAGGCTGGACTGTGTTACACATTTACAAAGCAATATTTGAGAGAAGTGTGTTTGATTGAAAAAACAGAGTTTAGATTAATCCTGGATATAAAGGGCAAATCAAACTAGCCTGGCTAATGCACATCAGTGTTCCATAGCCATTTGCACCATGATTCACTATCAGCAATTTCCACTAATTACCCCAAATTTTCTGCAGTACCAAAGCTTTCCACAGAAACAAATTTCAATGCAAAGATGAAGCATTGAACCCATACCTTCTGGTATCACAGTAAACCCTCCTAGCTCCTCAGAGGGTATTTGCTCAGGAGAAGGGTCAGTGATGCGAGGCCTTTCCTGCCTGACATTTGCTTCCAGACACAACATTCCAGTGGGACAGCAATGTCTCACTTATGAAGCTGAAGGGGTCTTCAGCTCAAAATCAGGGCTTGGTGCCCCAAAGAGGTGTTCATGTGATTCATGGACTGCCTTCCGAGTCACATCCTCGGCTGATCATGTACTAGCCATGGCTCTTTCTTAGCAGAAAGCAGACTTCAGCTCATCTCAACACAGATTGCAATTCTGTGGGCACCACAGATGCACCCTCCTCATCACCAGATTATTGATGCCTAATTCATGCTGGCTCAAGACAGAGAGAGAAAAAAGCTGCTTTATCATTATTTGGTGGTACACTTTGGTCAGCTGTAACTCAAAAGCCACACATACAGTGATGTGCTGTAGCCTGATAATGAAATACCAGAGGCACAATCCATCTGTAGTTCCCCAGCCCTTCCTCTGATCTGGTCCTTCTTGTGTCCAGAGAAGACAGCATGAGCAAAGGGACTTTCCCCAGAGTCACTAATTAAGGTCTAATTCAGCAGAGCAACACAGAAGTTTTCTTCCTGGTATTCTTTCATCTCTTCATTATCTGTTTTCCTTTCAGTCAAATGGGGAATGAATCATCCTCCCTTCTTCCACTGGAGAACTGCAAGGAATTAATAAGGCAGTGTGTGTAGGACACGTCAAAGCTTTCAGCTGAAAATCCTCTCCCACAGGTCCTGTAGAGCTGAATCCCCTGATCTGCAGATACATGATGGAGAGATGCATCACTCCACCAAAATGAAGACATCAGCCCTCCAGCATGATGTGGTATTGGAAATCCTTCTGAGCTAGCTCAGGTAGCTTTTCCTGGAGCATACCAACTCCACTTGGTTAAAAACTCCTGCTACCTAATGCTGTGGAGGTTTGAAACATCACACATACTTCCCTCTCCTCAAGTCTCAGATACTGTGTTATTGGAGCCCCTTCAGTGTCTCATTAGGTTTCTTTTATTAAGACTTAATGTACAATGAGGGATTTTTTAGTGAAGTGATGAAGGGCAGCGAGATCATGTGGGACTCTTTGTCTCAGGTTTTGTAAGAGTTGGTATTGTGAAAGCATTTGACATGCCCACCAAAACAAATATAAAGGAAATTTAATGATATATTACTTATAATTGGGGGTGTGGAATGTGAAAATAAAGAAGAAAGTGCCTGGCTGAACTGGTGCCAGAGGACTCAGGTGGGAATTTATTGTAGCAGCTCCTGAGACTGCCAATTGCCCATAGCAACATATTGTGTAGAACCCAGCATCCACCACAGAGGTGATTAAAAGCCAAGAGATGGAAGCAGAAGAGTGGTTGAATGGGTTGGGGTGGGAATAAGAGCTCCATGTGGGCTTGAACTCACATGAGAAGCTTTTAGGGGAATTCTGTAGCACAACAGAGCTAGATAGAGTTTTTGATGTTCCTTCAGTGAATCTTGGTCTGCAAAAAACATTAAGAACCATTAATACATATGTCTCTTCCAACTGTAAAAACCTGAGTAGCACAAATTCACCACTGTTCTTGTGTTGGCCAACATTCCAGGAGACAAAATCTGAAAATTCATCTATTGATTTAATCTGTGCCCTGGCTGCAGTGGAAGTTTGAGACTCAAGATAGGATATTGGATAGAATTCAGGAAGTACAGTTGGATACTCAGCCTCTTACAGCCCTAAAATCTACAGTTCTTCAAGTGACTGAGCACTTTGGTGACCTCCCAGAAGCAGAGCAGCAAGCAAAGGAGAATTGTCTCATAATATACAAAAAAAAGCACAGCTTTCTTCCAAGTCAGCTCTTGTGCTGATGGTGACTTTTGTAGAATAGGAGGTGGTGGTGAGGGAGATTTCCCTGGAAGCAAGCATGTCTCTCCCCAGTGCTTCTTGAAACAGAGGCGGTTGATAGGTGTGGAATGATCTTTACTTGCCTAAAAGGAATGATGAAGTGTATTGGATGAGGCAAAGGAAAAAAAAGTAAAATAAATAAATTTAATGCCTGCTTCTCTCTCCTGCCCCCTAAAAAAGAGACACGTCCCAAGAATTCCATTCAAGTCCAGGAAGGGAAAAAACTTTAAAACAATCTTCCTGGGAGGTCTTGATGAAACAGGGCTGTCAGAGAAGGCAGCCAGTTGCCCTTCAGATTTGAAATCCAGCTAATTATCTCCAAAGCACAGTGCTTCAGATCTGCACAGGGCGTGAAGCTGCTGAGTCTGATATTTCCAGTCCTGTCAGCCCGTGCATTAAAAAAGAAACGAGCTCCATTACAGTGAGGGAGCAGCCAACTTAATGAGGCACCCTGGGGCAATTTGGCAGAGCCGGGGATAAAGACCACCTTGATGGCAAAGCTCTTGTCACCCGGGCTCCTGATAGGAGTCTGGGCTGCAGAGTTGTATCAAAGGAGGGGTAATTCCTCCTCCAAAGGTCTCTGCAGAGATTCAAAGCTGGAAGCAGACAGCATCTCCAAAAAGAAGGTGAGGCAGTTTTCTGAAGGAGCACAACCGAAGAGCCAAGGCACTGTCCTGAAGTAGTAGCCTCTTCCTGGCATCCTAGGACTTTGAGCTCCAAGAGGATGTGATGTCATGGTCTTTTGGGGATGCAAAACCAGGCATGTATGTGGTCCCTGTTTCTTGTGCTGGGCTTGGGATAGCATCAGCTCAGTCTGGAGACCCTACTTCGAAGCTACTTGGATGTGATAACAGCCCTGAGGCATCAGTACCTGAAACCAGGAAATGTAAATTAAGAGATGTCAATACACTTAGCAGGTTGTCCTGTCTCCTGTAAGGTCAGCAGGGCACAGCTATCATTGAGTGAACTGAACACTCACCTCTGAGAGTAGGACATCTATTCATAGTGGAAGGACTGAGGGAATGAGTTTCTATAAGGTACAAATGGCAAAAAGATTAGAAATAAGCCACCGAAAATCTATTTGACATCCAAATTTCTTCAACATTGAGATTGTCACATCTGAAATAAAGAAATGTTTTTTATAAAGCCAATTGCAATGGCACCACTGAACCTCAGAGGCTGGTATTCAAGCTCAAATGGTGGCTTAGCAGTTGGCAAGCCCAACTTCTTCAAATGGGCTCCCAGGCCTGATACAGAGGTTCTCCAGATGCTTCACCAGTAAAAATAGTGTCACTGCAGCAACACATACCTATTTCCTAACTGCAGCACAGGTCAATAAGCTATTGTTGTCATTAATCACTCATGTTTTGAGAGCTGCAGCATCCTGTAGTTCACTATGGGTTCCAACCCTCACCTTTAGAGCAGGAGAACACAGGAGAGCTGTGTAGTAGAGAGCTCTGTGCTGCTGTAGTAGACATGTTACCTGTATCTGAGGCAGACATTGTAAAGAGGTCCTATGTGTGTCCAAACTACAGTGCCATTCAAATTAGGACAGTGTGGCAGATAACAAACAGCCTCTGTAATCTCTCACCTGTGAGATCTCTTACATCGCTCTTTCCTATTTCAAACATGCCCTAATTCTGTGCAATTCATCTTGCTGCCACACACAGGAAAAATGTCCTCTTTGGGACCATGTCTTGCACTTGTAAAACAGGTCATGCCCATATGCTGTCATTTTTACCTCTTTAGCTCTGAAGGAAGAGAGAAAACAGGATAAGGGGAGAGGGTGAAATAATAATAATAATAATCACTACAACAGGGACCAGTTGAGGCCCATACTAAGGAATGATTTTCACTTCAATGGAGAAATCTCAGCTCAAAGAACGGGTTTAACCAAAAGAAGCAGGAAGACAATATTATTCAGGTAATCTAATATTATGCTTCAGAGAGCACAAGAAGTTTACATGGGAGGGTGAGAAAGCCATTTTTCACACAGCTGAGGGTATTGCACAGCTCACCGGATGCATCCTGGGAAGAGTCTTGTCTTCCCAATGAGCACTTGCTATCTGAGAAGATGGGATTAACAGGAACAATTGTCTGACTGGACCACTGGACTGTAAGAATTGGCTTTGTTTGAGTGCCCACTCTCTCTCTCCTTGCCTCCCCCTTGAAAACACACATCAAGACAGATCACAACTTTCTGTCCCATCAAACTGGGAGGTGTATTGCTGCTTGCATTGAAAGATGGGACATGTACAAGCAGATGTCAGAAGTGCGGGACTTTGCTTCAGTCAGATGATTGAACTGCTGTGATAAAGTTGTGACAACACAGATACTGAGATAAGAGATAGAAGGGCAGCCCCTGTCTCAAAAAGCAATAAAGGCCACCCATACATTGGTACTTCTCTATGAACTCAGTCTGCCATGTTGGGGAAAGGCTTTTTATTTAAAAAAAAAGACACACTTCAGATTTCATAGTGCACCTGGTGCAGCTGAAATCCTTTGGGCAGCAACCATCTTTCACTCCGCTCTGCCTTGGCTTTTGTTATGGAAAAACTCCTGGATGTCAGGCCAGGAAAACATTTAGAGATACTCTTAAGACCCTCTGATTTCAAGCATGTACAACTAGTTTGTGTGTTCCTTTAAGTTGTTTTCCTTTCTCTGCCATCAGTTCCACCTTAAAAACAATTTCCAAGGTCTCCTGTCATCCCTATTATCCAGTGTTCAATATGTGGCCCCCTAGATTCCATCTTGCTCCTTCTAAAAGCAGTGATCTGTGTATGCAGAGTAGATGTGGGATAAATAGTGCCTGAAAGACTTCAAGTCTGAGCTTAAGCAAGATTTGTAGGGAGGAAACAACTTTTATTAGGCCAACTGCTTTAGCTTGAGGAATTCCCATGCACATCAAACATTTGATCTCATTGTGCATGCAAACAGAGTCACCAGCATCACATTGCAGTGACAAAAACTGACTTAGACCAGGGCACATAAACAAGAAAGATCAGGAACAACACACAGAATTGTCACAGATTTTAAGAACTGAGAAGACCAGAGACAGTCAGTCTCAAATTTGCAAGTACTTCCAGTGTAATTTGGACGTCACTACCTTCTCAGTACACTCTATACCCATATTACCCACTGCAACCCTGGTATAAATGAAGCCACTTGCAGGTCAAGCCCTGACCCCAGGCATCTCAGGAGGTTGCATTATAAGCATGTGCTGAGTTGAAACTTCACCGGGAAGAAGTGAAGAAGAAAAGGAAGAGTACAGTTGGCTACAGTTCCTGCTACATACTGAAGCTGGATGCACAATGGGCATGAGGCTTTCTGGATTATCTTTGCATTGCCTGGAAAAAAGAGGGAAGATTTGGTAAGAAGAGGAGGAAGAAAAAGGGGCTGGTGAGCCCAGAGTATCCTCCACATTGCTTGTAGCAACTCAAGAAACTCACAAGAAACTCTGGCCAAGAACACAGAAATAGAAGGAGTTACAACCCTGCAGGACCTCTCTAGTCCCATTTTTTTATGTTTTCTCAAAGCTAGCCAGTACGCTAAAATACCAAGTCTTCAAAGCAGGACTGTTTCATGTTCCTAACCCAAAAGTTTCATATCTGATCTCTTCTCCTAGTAAAGGCATGTGGATCCTCAGTGATTTCCTTAAATCTACTATTCTTTACCTGTAGTGTCTTGAGTTGTGGCAGGATGAATCCTGGCTTCACATAGTGATTTGACTTAAACAGTTTAAAACTTCTCCTTCTATCACTCCATTTTGGATAGCAGATGAATATCCAAAGGATCTCCCTAACCTTGTATTTCTACAACCACCAGTTACCTAATAATCCTATCCAAGCAAGTCACCTCCAGCAATAGCCAAGCCTCTGGAGCATATCTGCCTGTCCTTGCTGTCTGTAACAGGCTTGCCACGTGAATTTGCATGACAAGCACATCCTGGAGACCAGGCTTGATCCAATAATGGACTAGAAGCAATTAAGCAGTGCTCATCGACTTGGTCCTAACTGGACCTCCCCTTAACTGAATGGGAGCCACACTGGACCTTTCATTTTTCCATTTCTGGGGCTAATTATTACCAGATAAACAGCATCAGGCTTTCCCTTTTTCTCTTGGCCATGCTTGTTAGCATTGTTTCTTCCAGCAGCTTTTCATCTCAATGGAGGCAATTGTGCCTGCCTGACATTTTAATTCTTTCCAGCTGCATCTGAACAAAATGACACAAATTAAGTGGAAGGGCTTGGGAAACAGAGGGAAGGAAGCTCCCAGTCCCTACAGTCTGTCCCACAAGGGAGGGTTTTGTGCTTGGTACAGCAGATGCTCAGAAGATACCATGGAGAAAAGTTTTGGTGCCATGCTGACAAGACTGGTCCAGCCTCAGAGATGCTGTGTTGCACCAATGCTACCTCTCTGGATCTGCAACCCTTAATCTTGTGGTGTGGAAACTTAGCGGTGAAGGATTTTTAAGGTTCCAGCAGAGCAGTGGCACAAATTTGGCTTTGCTTAAAGTTTCCCAAGGCAATCTGATGCAGTGGGCCCATACCTTGCTTTAGGGATCCCTTCACCCAAGTACTTAAGGTTTCAAGTGAGCTCTTGATCACTCTGTGAAGGATCTGCAGCTAAACTGTGCTGGTTAAAGACAGGTAAAGGGAGCAGAATGGCAAGCTGTGGATCTCTTTAGCAACACATAGGAATCCCAGCCATGAATTAAGACATCTCTGGGTAAGATATTGCAGAAATCCAAACTAGAAAGCCTGCTTATACCCCTAAAGGTAGTAAGAAGACCAAAGAGGTGCATTAGGACTAGTACACTTAACTGTTTTTTTAGGTCTTAGGTGCTTAGAGATATTCAAGTTGTATGTTTCAGGAGCTAAACTCTTGAACTTAAGCTAGGACAAAAAGAGATGTCGAGAAGAATTAAAGGCAAAAAGCTTAGCAGCTTGTATTAACCACAGGGAACAAGATCAGACTAGTTCAGTAAACCACAGGGCAGCACAATTAGACTGATGCTGGATTAAGCCTGCCCTGAAACCAGAAGACAGAATCAGATCATTTGCTTGCCATATTTGTGTTACTGCAGTGAGCAGTTATTAGTGAGCAGGGACAGAAAAGGGTTTGGCCTTTCAGCAGTTCCTCGTTCTCCACTACCACCACCACTCTCATGGGCACAGCATGGCTCACAGCTTCAAGGCAACAGGATCCTTGCCTCTTTAATTGCTTGGACACATCCCCATCATGTTGATCCTTCTTTTTAGGAAGGAAGGATGTATTTTTTACAGTCAGCTACTTTCTTTGTGCTACACTTGGACAGATTTTCCATTTCCAGACTGCAGTGCCTAATATTCATATCCCTTGTTTGCTGTTTCACATCAAGCATTTTAAAGCCAGCTCCTTCCAGGGGGAAAAGGGGTTGTACTATGGTCTGCAAGTGCAGCTATAGTTGTCACTAGAACTTGCTACCTGTCTCAGACACCAGTGGCACTGTAGACACTTCAGCTGTGTGGTCCGATATTTCCTGGAGCTTCCTATTTCAATACCCAACAGGAGACAGGAGCTGGAAATCAGGGGAAGTGCAGGGGAGCACAGACAAATAAGATGTAGGAGATAAAGTAAAAAGGTGAAAGAGAAGTGACAGCCATATAGTCCTTAGCAAGCTGTTTGTCATCACCTGAAATCACACTTTCTCTGATCTAGCCTCCAAAAAGGTAGCACCATTGGGTCTGGAGAGTCCATCCCAACATTCAATACCAGACCAAAGTGCCAAGGTGGGTAACAAAATTGGTCAAGGTCATGCTACAGCTTGGGACAACTCAGAGACACTCTGAAAGGTGATTTGGACCTTAGCAAGGCCAAATCAGTTTCTGGAGGCACCGATTTCTCTTAAAAAACTACAAAGTTATAGAATCAAAGAATCATTTAGGTTGGAAGAGACCCTTAAGATCATCAAGTCCAACCACTAGCATAACATTACCAAGTCCACCACTAAACCATGTCCCTGCACCATGTCCACATGTCTTTTAAATACCTGCAGAAAGAGTCAAGCATGTGTGAGAACCCAACACACATGCCTCATGAATTCAAGGGGCTCATAGGCTCATACAATCATAGAATCATCTAGGTTGGAAAATAGCTCTAAGATAATAGATTTCAGCCATTAAAGAATTAAGAAAATAAGAAATAGCCCAGGGAGGACTATATCAGTGCAGAAGTGAAGATGTTTTCCAAAATGTCTTAGTGATAAATTTTTCAGTTGCCTCAGAAGCTAACGTGAACAGCAGATTCCCACTGACAAAACCCACCTCTGTGTCTTTCTTCCCCACATGATGTGGGGCTGCAAAATCCATTTATCTAGGTAATAAGGGGTTCCTTCAGGGGACCGAGTTGGTGGCTCTAACACCAAGAACAAACAATATGATTCTGGCAGGTTTTCAAAGAAACCTTACTAATACCTGAGGAAACGTTACTGGCACATGCTGAACTGAGAAATAAGGAGCAAGAGAGGGGAAAAGGATTGTAGGTTTCAGCCTTTGCCATGTTTTTTTTCCTTTAAAGGTGTATTTGAACAGCTCTCAGCAGGGCTCTGGACCTATGAATGCTACCAGGCTTTCATTGCACCATGTGGATTACTATGTCTCCACAAACCCATGCAGGTCTAAAATATTTGCAATCAAAATTTAGCTCCAGGGCACTGATTTATTTATTGCATTACTCTACATCCCTGTATATCCTCTGACTCTTAACTTGGAAAGGAAGAGGCACAGAAAGGACCAGAGGGTGAAGAAGAAGATAAGCATTTCCTGATTTACGAAAGGCTGGTTGTTTGTTTTTCTTGCAGAAAGGGTCTCTATTCAGTAAGTCAAATTCTTTGGGGCATTTAAAGAAAAATGACAAATTTTCTGTTATTTCACTTAGAGGCCTTGCACCTCAGGCAGTNTTAGAAAGATCTGATGTCCTGAAGAAAAGAAGCAAGGGTTTAGAAACCTCCACTCTGGTTATTCTCCTGGAATTATTTTAGTTACCCCCTAAACGCATGGAAACATTGGCTTCGTGAAGTGGCCTTGTGAAACTGAGGAGCCCTTCAGAAGGCATCTCACAGGGGCTGGAGTCACCTATGTCAGAAGCACGTTTCAGAATTGCATGAGATTACATATTCTGAGCTTCACAGGGCTGCACGACTTTGTTTCTGACATCCATACATCACCTGCTTTTACCCTGCACATTAGACATGCGATAAGATTTGGCTGATCACACAAGCATGCAAAGTATTATTATTCAGCATCTTAAAGAACTGATGCAACACCTCAGGAAAACAAGTCAATCAATTCTGATCAAAGTAAACACAGAGAAATGTAATTAAAAAGAAAAAACCAAAAATACCCACAATGCATTGCTTTCACAAGCAGAGATAATGAGCTAAAAAGGTTAGGTGACTGGTTCAAGGTCCGAGAATTGAAAGGTTCAGTGGGAGTCCCTGGAAATAACAACCTATTCTGTAGCAGAGAGGAGAAACTGGAAGGGTTTCCATGGGATGGTGCTTTCTCTGCTGTAAGCCATATTTTTTTCTCTCAGAACTTCAAGCAGGAAAACTGTTAAACAAAAGCCTGGGGTTCCCATAAAGCCACTCCTAAAAGAGCATTTGCTAGCGTAAGACTACATAGCTCACTTTGGGGACAGGGGTTGGGGAGGGATGAGGAAGGAAGAGAGGGGATGCCCCCCACCCATTTGAATTCAGCATGTGCTTCGTACAGAGGAATCTCCTCCTGCTCTGTCTTCTGATTAGCTCCACACAAACTTGCTCAAGGCTTTGAAAAGCATTAACCCCACCAGCTGTGATCATCATGGATCTGATGTGCATGACTTACCAGTAGCATTAAGGAAAAAGAAGGTATGGAACACTAGCTTTTCTTTAGATTATAATTTTTCACTGATGAGATGGAACCTGAAATGCTGCCAAGAGCTTGCCACCCTCAGACACCCACCTACTGTAAGGCACACACACACAAAAAAAGCCCAGCAGATCTTGCCAAAATTCTGCATGCTATTACTAAAAAGTAAATAAAATAAAATAAATCTGTTGCAGAGTTAGCTACTGCTTGAATAATTTAGTCTTGCTGTCTTCCCCAGGAAAAGTACACTCCATTCCCAATGGACAAAGTTACTATGGTCTCCAAGAGCGCTGGGAGCAGATATGAAGATAGAGACCCTTGTTAGAGGAAAAGGGGAGCCACTTCAGCAGGGTAGAAGCAGGCCATAAGATCATGTTTGTTGAAGCTAAATTTTTACAACCACATAACAAAGAATTTGGCTCCTGGGGCAGTGACTTACATTGCTGGGATCTCTATCTAGGACCAGGAGTGTGTTTTAGCAGTGATACTCCACCTGCTCCTGCAGGAAAGGCAAACGCATGACAGAGGAAGTGACTGTTGGTTTATGAACAGGTTAGCAGTTTCAACAGTTATTCCAAACACAACCAGTTGGATGAATAGAAACATTACCACATTGGATCAGGCCACTATTCCTGTAACTTAGAAACTTGTATATCCTCTGACTCTTAACTTGCTAAGGAAGAGGCACAGAAAGGACCAGAGGGTGAAGAAGAAGATAAGCATTTCCTGATTTACGAAAGGCTGGTTGTTTGTTTTTCTTGCAGAAAGGGTCTCTATTCAGTAAGTCAAATTCTTTGGGGCATTTAAAGAAAAATGACAAATTTTCTGTTATTTCACTTAGAGGCCTTGCACCTCAGGCAGTGATTTCTTAATATATTTTCTTTTGCAGAAACATCAGCTTAAACAATTGCCTCCCAGTCCTTGACTCTTATACCCTCTATGTGTTTGTTCCTGCCATATCACTGTGTAGTGCCAAAGAGCTGTGGCTGAGTAAGGTAGGACAAGAAGAATAAAGGAAGCAACCAATTANTGGTTTATCACAGGTCCTGAATCCTTCGTAGCCTCATCCATCCCTGGAGCATCTGCAGTATTAATGTAGAGCCCTTCCCCACATTAGGGACCCAGCAGGAGAGGAGGGAGGACCAGAGTGCTCTGATACCTACACAAGTTTAAAGGTCGGAAAGACTGGATTGTATCAGAAATAGAATAACCAGAAGGACTAGGGAAAGGATTGTCCACCTGTACTCAGCACTAGTGAGGTTGCACCTCAAATACTGGGTTCATTTTTGGGCCCCTCACAATCAAGAAGGACATTGAGGGACTTGAGTGTTTCCAGAGAAGGGCAGTGAAGCTGGGGAAGGAGCTAGAGCATAAGCCTTATAAGGGGCAGCTGAGGGACCTGAGGTTGTTCACCCGGGAGAAAAGGAGGCTCAGGGGAGACCGATTCCCTCTTGACAACTCCCTGAAAGGAGGTTGGAGCCAGGTGGGGTCCAGTCTCTTCTCCCAAGGAACAAGAGATGGGACAAGAGAAAATGGCCTCAATTTGTTCCAGGGAAGGTTTAGGTTGGACATGAAGATATATACGGAAGATTTTGCAGATACATATATGGAAAGGGAAATAGATGAGCACTGTGAGACCTCTGGAAATGTTTCCAAGCTCCTAAAGTCAGTGTAGAAATAGTCTTGGTTATTGAAACAATGCGGTAAGGTGGAGATAGATGGAAGATAGGTCCTACAGGGGAGAAGGCTCTCATGCTGCTACCATAAGCAGGGGATGGGACAGATTGAAAAATAATGGTTCAGAGCAAGCACACGGGCAGTTCTCATTTAGGTGCTAAGATGAATAAGGCAGTGGTGGAACTACCTGAAGAAAGGAAGGACTTTCTGTCAGTCTTCTGGTGAAGAGCAGAAAGGGCTGGAGGGGGAAGGGAGAGCAGCTTTGCAGAATGCTAATAAGGCAAAGGTGATGCTGCTTGATGTGGAGCTAAATGTGTTTAAGCGACCCTCCAGGGATGATTACTCAAAATGACTTTCAGAAAATGCCACTGGGACACTCCCCACTCTGCACGAAGTACATGGCACAATATATCTTCGCACAGCAAGATTGACACATGGATGATGAATGTCAACAGTGAAGGAATTCTCTTTAAGGGAAGAAAGTTAATTAACTTTGGAAACAAGGATTGGGGCTGAATGCATGTGAACATGTTTTGTGCAGGACTGGATTTGAAAAGAGCTGGGTGAGGTGGGTGTGCAGCACTCATATTACATCTCCCGAGTGAGTGTGACCTGGGGGTAGCTGACTGTCCCAAAGCCTGGCATGTGATGCAGAATTTACAATCATGTTTTAGGAAGCCCCTAAAGTCCCATTTCTGACACCAGCAATGAAATTTGGAGGGAGAGGGATTAGTCCTTCAAGATGAAGCCCTGAAGTTGCAAAGGACTGAGAGGGGAGGGAAGCTTAGCAGGGCAAGGAAGAAACTGCTGTGCATATGTTGGAGGAACTACTTCTGTGCCTATTTATGACCTTACCTTGAGAATGTGTTCTGCAGTTAAAGCCTCCCAGTTTAGTACACATGAATACAGAGGAAGGGAAAATATGTAACACCCTTCCACTTTACTGCAAGACCACACAGATATGCCGGTTGTATAGCGGGTGATCCTCAATGCTATCTTGTGCATTTAGGCATAGCTAAGGGTACCAACACAGGGTTTGAGCTTGTATATCACAAAAAAAAATTAAAATATTATCAGGAGAGTAACCTCCTCCAGCCTTTACTACACTTTATCAACAGCTGTAACTTGTTTTTGAGACTTTGCTTCAGTGGCAACACCATCTCTATTTCAAACCCAAACCATTTTTCTTCCAAGTTCTGTTTGTCATGCTAAGCAACAGCAGTATCCACACACTTACTGGGAGGTCCTTCACAGAACACAAGCATTTATGAAGTGAGTAAGAATAACCTAATGTCTCTCCCTACTACCTCGGAAAAGGAAGCACATTGTTCTTATTAAATCCCAAGAAGTATGCTTCACTGTGACGCAGTATCATGGGGAGAGAAAACAAAGGCATACTGGGTGAAAACATACCAAATTTCATTCCAGGGTTCATGTTTTAACATATTGTAACTCAAAAATGCCTTCAATGGCTTTAGTCTGTTTTGGCAACATAATTTTCCTTTGCCTTCTGTTTTCAACCCAAATTGATTTTGAAGCCAAAGTTATAGAATAGTATTAATGATGGGCTTTATTACTGAAAGGGGATTGCACCTTTTCTTGGGGGATGCAATTGCCTGTTCGATATTCCTGGCTGGTTACAGCAGCAACCCTGACATCAATGGTGGTGGGCGGACATGAAGGAGGGCATTGCTCCCATCCTAACAAGCTAATAATAGTGCCTGTCTTGACAGCTTTATTCAGTACACCTATTGTCAAGCCAGCTCATGTTCCTCTTTCAAATTGCCTTCTGAAGAGGTCTCTCCTTTTCTCCACTGGCTGTACCTTAGGTGATTATGCTCATGACCTAAGCATACAAACTAAGGTCCTGAACTAAACAGCAGAAAGGTTGCCAGGGAAGGTTATGTCTTTCTGTATTTGAAGGACTCAGAAGTTCACATTGCCTGTGTTAAGCTCATGAGGTCTAACAAGGCCAAGTGCAAGGTCCTGAGCATGGGTTGGAGTAACTCCCAGTATAAATATAGGCTGGGAGACGAAGGGATGCAGAGCAACCCTGCAGAAAAGGACTTGGTGGTGCTGAGGGGTGAAAAGGTGGACATGAACCAGCAAAATTCACTCACAGCCCAGAAGTCAATGGCACCCTGGGCTGCATCCAGAGCAGCATGGACAGCAGGGAGAGGGAGGGGATTCTGCCCCTCTGCTCTTCTTTGCTCTGGGAAGACCCCCCTGCAGTGTCGGGTCCAGCTCTGGAGTCCTCAGCACAGCAGAGACAGGGGCCTGTTGGAGCAGAGCCAGAGGAGCCCCAGCAATGCTGGGAGGGCTGGAACCCCTCTGCTGGGATGCCAGGCTGGGAGAGTTGGGTTGTGGAGCCTGAAGAAGAGAAACCTTCAGGGAGAACTTATTGCAGCCTTTCAATACTAATTGGGGCCCTATAAGAAAGATGGGGAAGGTCATTTTAGCAGGGCCTGTAGTGAGAGGACAAGGGGTCATTATTTTAACTTAAAGAGGGAGATTTAGACTAGATAGAAGAAAGAAATGTTTTACACTGAAGGTGGTGGAAGACTGGCCCAGGTTGCCAAGAGATGTGGTCAATGCCCTATCCCTGGAACATTCCAAGTCAGGTTGTATAGGACTGAGCAACCTGATCTATTTGAAGCTGTCCCTTCTCACTGAAGGGAAGTTGGACTAGATGATCTCAAAAGGTCCCTTCAAGCCAAACCATTCTAGGATACTATGATTCTGTTACTTGGCTATTGCACCTGAAAATTTCTCCTTGTTTTCTGCTATCTCTGTTGGTTATTTGAGGAGATGCCAGGGTTTGATTCATATCACCTAAGTCTACATGTTTAAAAAAGATCATACTTTAGTCTAAGTATTCTCTCTATAGGCGAGGGAAAGACATTTCCAGAATGTAATTCAGCCAATCCATTTGGGACACGTACATTGGGGTAGTTTGACTTGACCTGCACAAGTGCCTTTCTCTTTCCACCCACCAGAAAATCAGCCATGGACACTTGGATTAGTGTCTTCAAAAGATAAATTTTCTATTCCAACATTGTACATTTCCACAGATCTTTGTTTCCTGTGGGTGCTTAGAAAGATCTTACATTACCTTTCAGTCTAGTTCTCCTCCCCAAACATTTTGTGCATAAATGCAGATAGACTTTGTTTTTCATGATGGGCCAAAAAAAAGGGAAGACTTTCAGGAAACAGCACAGACATTGGGTTAGAAATATGAAAAAGATAATAGGTTTGGGACAATGCTGCAGTTTAACTTTTGTTTTTATCCACTTTCTGCCATGTAGTTCATCATTTGTAGTCCATTAAGAAATTCTTTGCCTTTAGAGAGTGTGTGATCAAACTATAGTAAAGACTCAATGTTATAGACCTGGATCTTAACTCAATTCCACTCCTCTCTGAAAGCTGAAGCAGCTTGTATCAGTCAGGAAAGGGTCCTAGCTCATACATATCAGCTAGAAATCCATGATAGGTATAATTACTAGGATTGCCATGATAGCTTGATGTCGCGGTTTGGAGTCAGGGCAACCCCCAGACCGATAACAGACCGCTCTCTTTTAACCCTCCTCCCTCCCCAAAGGGGAGAGAAAAGGAATAAGGGAGAGAGACTTAGTTATTAGAAAAAGGAACTAAAACAATTTAATTAAAAAAAATGAAAATGAAGTATATACAAATATGTACAAAGCCAGTACCGA
>VYZU01040766.1:172114-215773 GCA_013401355.1 Ceyx cyanopectus | reverse complement strand
ACACAAACTCTAGCCATGGCCTTGGTTTTGCATTCCATCCCTGGCAGTAACTGTAAACATGAGGTGTTATCACTGTTAGAAGCAGACACTGTCTGCAAAACATGCTGCTAACTCTAGAAAGTGCAGTTAGTTAGAAACCTAAGCTGAAAAGTAAAATCACTGAATAGAATTTGCTTGGTTTTCACCCAAACCAGGACACTTGATTGTTTCAAAACTGTTTGACACAAACTCTTCAGAAGAAGCTGTTAAGGAATGTGTCTGAGTTTGGAAGTCCTGGACTGGTCTACAGAGCAATACCTTTCCCTCACTAAAATGTAAAGAAATGGCTAACAGGGCTTCAGGGGTCAAAGCAGTCAAAGTCTACAGAGCTGTCATCAGAACATCCCAAGAGTGACAGGAAAGTCAATTTCCATTTTAACATGTTGGTACTCCTGGGAGGAGTTCATCTCAGATGGATGAAGCTGGGATTTCAGACTTCAAAGGGTAACTCTCTAGTGTCTGAAAAAAAACTTCAGGAGGAAGTGATTCATTGAGGCTCATCAATCTCTGGATGCCTACCCTCAAGGGGATGAAAGCAGAATCCTCTGTTAGCTTGGATTATTCTGGTCTGAACTTGCAGTGACTCCAGTGACACCAACATAACTGCTGTGAAAGAGATGAAACTCTGGTCAGATCCTCACTTTTTCTCAAGAGGAAACACTTGCATCACCATGGTGATGAGAAAATGAGACTCATCTCCTTAAGAGAGTGTGAACTGTAAGTTCAACATCATGTTCAATGCAAGTTCAACACTGAGATCACGGTCCCTTCACCCTACTTCTTCATGAAGATCCAAAACCTATCACATGCTCTGTGCCATGTAGCAGGGCTGATGCACATTTTTTCTCACCCCTGGACCTCCACTATGGATCCTACATCACAAAGATATTTAGTTGTCCTCTTCCTGTTAATTTTAGCCACTTGTGTGGATGTTTTTGAAATGTGGATTGTGAAGGTTTTGTCTGGGGTAAAGTTAATTTCCTTCACAGTAGCTCATGTTGGGATGTTCTTGATCTGTGCTGGAGTTGATAACTCATGGATGCTTTCCTTATTGCTGAGCAGCACAAACACAGAGTCAAGACCTTTTCTGCTCCTCACATCACCCCAACAGTTAGTAGGCTGGAGATGCTGGCTGGCTGCCTAGCTTCTGATGTGCTTGTGTCAAACACTTCTGAGATAATCTAGCCAACAGGACCCAAGTTTATGCTAACTATAATGGATTTCTAGCTGATATATCTGAGCTATAACTCTTTCCTGACTGATACAAATTGCTTCAGCCTTCAGAGAGGAGTGGAATTGAGCTAAGATCCAGGACTATAACACTGAGTCTTTACTACAGTTTGGTCACTCTCTCTAAAGAAGTTGTAACGGGAGGCTGCTGGTACAACTGACCCCCAACTGACCCAAGGGATATTCCAGACCATATGACATTATGCTCAGCATATAAAGCTGCAGGAAGAAGAAGGAAGGGGTGTGTGTGTGTGTGTGTGTGTGTTTGTCTTTCCATGTCACCATTACACATGATGGACCCCAGCTTTCCAGGAGATGGCTGAGCTCCTGCCTGCCTATGGGAAATGGTGAATGAATTCCTTGCTTTGATTTGCCTGTGTGCATGGCTTTTACTTTACATATTAAAATGTCTGTATCTCAAATCACATGTTTTCTCATTTTTACTCTTCCAGTGCTCTTCCCCATCCCACCTAGGGGTGGGAGTGTGTGGTTGCATGGGGCTTAATTGCTGAATGGGGTTAAACCATGATAGAATATTTCTCAGTTTCTAGAAATTGTCTGAGATTCCCCACCTACACAGTAGGCAGGACCAAACCAACAGCCTCCAGAACTAAAAAAAACCCAGATATTTAATTTTGAGCTAAACAGTAAACTCCTCCAGGTAGCCCCCTGTACGACACTTACCATCTGTCAATAAGTAGGCATCTACTACACCGAGCAAGGATTCAACATGCCCTTGGAAGATGGAGAAAATGAGGACCGCATACATCTTCCACTGAACCGGACAGCATCCAGGTATGAAAATGACAGGGCAGAGAGCACTGGGTTCTCCATGCAGCCAAGACTGAGTGGATGGAGATGGCAAAGCCAGATTTCACCGGGGCAAGCTCTAGCTGGCAGCAGCTATTTTTGTTTATCAAGTTCCTTGTAACTGTGTGAATTAGAGACTGGATCATTACCTTCACAATGAACCAGAATGCTGATTTATTTAATTAATGTAAATGGTGTTTCACTAGCTAATTAAATTAGGGAAATAAGAACTGTGGGTAATAAAATGGATAGCAAAGAGGGAAAAAGCTTCTGTACCTTAGTGACAGCTGCAATATAGGTTTTTCCATGCCATGCACCTCTGTGAAAGCTTCAAGCCAAGTTTCTGTCCTTGAGGGCAGGTTTTTACTATGTGATCTGTGATCAGCCATGTGTTATTGGAGGTCTGTAAAGGTTCTGAACCAAGACAGGTAATGGACTAAGCTTAACTTTCTAGTTAGAGCTGTGTGCATACACAATAAGCTGAGTGGTCTGCTTGAATTCCTATCAGTGTAAATACAAACATTTGCATAATTAGTGCAATGTGCTATTTACAATAATTTCCACTTGCATCTACCAGAAGTCAGTTGTTAAGTACTTTGGAAATTACCTGGATTGAAAACGCTTCAGTTCCAAACCACCTTCTTATGAAAACAACATGGTCCTTCAGCAGTCAAATCTGGCATCCAGTAAGTCCTGTCCTGACCTCATAATACTCGAGGCAGTAATAAAATATTGCCTTCTCACAAAGGCTCACACAAGTGATCCCTGGCTATATATTTCAGGACTGTAAACATGCCAGTACCATAGCAAGGGTGGACTCTGGGCCAGTGCTATGGTCTCTCATGCAACTGTGGAGTACCTCAAGGTGTCAAAGACACCAAAATCTCTCTCACTAAACAATATTTGGCAACATTTCTGCTTCACAGTACTGAATTGTGAGTGATTTCCTTACACCATAGACATTGCTCATCCCAGGAACCTCTTCTCTTACCTAACACAGATGCAGCGCAGGAGACTCCTTCAGGTATCACAATGGCCAAATGCTGGTCAATAAATCTTTACAATTCCTTTCAGATGACACATGAGTATGCTTAAGATAATAGACCTCGTAGCAGAATGGCATTTATTTCCTGCCAAAGAATATAACTAAAAACCAAAGTGCCTTTTGACAGGTTTATAATCCACCCATGCACTGCCTTCCAGGTAGGTCACACATTAGTCAAGCAGTATATTAAAGACTCCTCTAAATAAGTAACTTAAAGACTTTTAACTGCCTTTTTGTAGACTGCTAGGAAGTAAAGCAGTAACAAGAATATCACAAACCACTCTCCATCCAGGGAACCTACAAACATTCTTATTCTCAGAAAATAAATCAAATAGAAGACTTCAAGATTCAGGGAAATCACTTCCATCAATTAAACCTTCTAAGTGTCCAAATTCTTCAAATTAAATTAAACTAGCATAAATAACTCATCACAAAAGGCCACTCCTTGCCCAGAGGTTATGGAGGAAGTCACTATATCTATAACTGCTATTAGCAGGAATAAATCTGTGAAGATTTAGATCTATGCTTGAATTTTCAGGGCTATAGCTACGCAGAAGACAATAATTGGAAAGAAGTGATGATTAATATGCCTGTTTAATTGCACTATCAGAAGACAGGCAATGCAATTACAGAGCCTTTCAGACATGCATGATCCTACACTCCATCAAGAACTGAATAAAACAAACACAAGCAGAATTAATCAAATGAAATGGGAAAACCGAATTAAGTAAATGCGTACAAAATGTCAAAGACACCTTCATTCTGGATCTCTCAGTATCAGCAAGAGAAGCATTAAAATTAAAAAGCTGAAGGAGATAAATTATGCCTCTCTAACAAAATCAAGGGAATCTCCCATCACAGGATCTTATGTCTCCCTTTGGTCATCAGCCTGGTGGTGTGGTGGGAACATGAAGTAGATAAAGCCACCTTTGGGGCATATGAAGTAGATAAAGCCACCTTTGGGGCAATGTTTCAGGCGCATAGTACTTGAGAATGTTACTGCTGGCCATGACTAATCAAGACTTCATCTGTTGCCAAAGCCAACTTTGCAAAGACCTTTGGGCTATGGTCCATCTCACTGAGTAAGCCAACACTGTTACTTATTACTGTGGAAAGGGGGTTGCTTCCTTTCTTTTTTCCATATTCCTCATCTCCCTTGCTCTTCACCAGCCTTTTCTAGAGTGGAGAAAGACTTCTTTCAGCAGCAAGCATGTTCCCTCTGCTGGTCGTGAAACCAGGGCCTGGGTTAGAACTGATTAAGCCAGTTTGGCACCATAAGTGCTTTTGGAGCCACAGTTCAGACAAGGGAATGAGTGTAAGGGGCTTACATGTGGACTAGGGTCTCCTCAGCCCCTCTGTGGGTCCACTTTTTCATGATCTGTGGGGAAGTAACAGCCAAAACCTCTTATCTATGAGGAGAAAGACTTCGCAAGAAGACACGTCCTTGGAAAGCCCTTTGTAATGAGAAAAAGCAGCACAACAGATCAGTGACTTGATGGGAACTGCCTCCTTCTTTGACATAAGCTTGGGATACCTTTTTTTCCCCACAATCTTTTGCTCTCTATTAATCCATGATACCTTTCTTTCTTCCCTCTTTACTGGACACACATCCTGACCCTGCAAATACAATGCTTTCCAAGAACATGACCTTTTTTATTATTATGATGATTGATATATTCATATTATTTATTTAACCCTAGGTTTTATTCAGGAGCCTGACATATAGCTTCCAATTTGGTCACGAGCAGTGGCAGCAGCTCTCAGCAGAGTTCAAATACTTCAATTTTGTGTGTTATTTTTTCACATCAGGACTTGAGTGCCAACTCACAATCCTAATTTAAAAAGAGAGAAAGGAAGCAAAAAGGAACTCCTCAAATGCTCCACTTTCTCTAAGAGCCTATTTGCAATGGCATATTTCCACTGTCAGTACAATCTGATGACTTTCCCAGGACAGGGAGTTGTTTACTTCAAGTTCATGCAACATTTTTAATTTTTCACTTGGAAACTGGTTCACCTTACTGGGAAGTCCAGAAGACACAGAAATTGACCCAGGAGCAGTAAAGCAACTTTAGAGTGACTTGACTGCATATAGGACACACAGAATGGTGCAGTATGCTGGATGTTCTGGGTATTCAGAGCAGGAGCAAATCACAGCAGCTGCCTTACCCTCTTCTTTGAAGGGCATAAGTCACACAAGGCATCCCAGGAAGAACTCAACTCAACCTGAAACCACTTAGAAGTCAGTTATATTTGCTTTCATATTTGTGTGTTCTCATAAGGCCTGAAATTTATTCCAGTGTGCAGGTCTGGATTCCAGTGCAATATAATTTTCAGGATAAAACCTGGAAATTTTGGGATTTGGAGCAATCAACAAAGCAGTACTCGGAACAATTAGTAAATTACCTTCCTGTTGATTGATATGTGTGTGTTATGCAAAAAAACTGGTCAGCAGGAAGGATTGCATGAGCTGCTGATGGACCCAGCCCATGACACTGAAGGCAAAAGGAACATACTCAATTCTGCAACTCCAGGCATCCAACTGGACTTCCAGTCACTTTGGAGTGAAAGTCCAAAAAAAAAATAAGAGTCTCAGACTTGCTGTCACTTGGATAATTACTCTCCAGCCATATGTAATGTCCCTCAAGCTACCTGATGGTTGCTGGGCTGAATGCAGTACCTTGTGTTCTGGAAGTTTCAGTTGATTTGATTGTATTCCTGTCTTCTGATAAGAGGTCTGGAGTCAACCAAATTGTGACCTTTCCTCAAGAAAACATTTGCCGAGTGCCTGAAGCCCAACACAATTCCTATCAGGTATGGATTTTGTAGGGCATGTTTCTGGGGACCTCAGAGGATCGCCTCAGGGGATCACTAACTGTTCGAGGATATCTTTCTCCCATTATGCCAATAGCAATAGATAGTATTAGATTAAAAGATTTCAGTCAAACAAAAAGAAGACAAAGAAAAAAGTCTAAACAAAAGGTTTATCACTGGAATAAAGCTGTCCCCACTCAAACAGAATAACTTCGAAGGTGCATTCTACACAGAATGCAGACAGGTGCTCTGTCACCCTCACAGTATATAAATTCTTCCTCGTGTTAAGGTGGAACCTTCTATGCTCACGTTTATTCCCCTTATTCCTTGTCCTATTGCTGGGCACTACAGAAATGAGATTGGCTCCTTCCATTTGACACCCACCCCTTAGATATTTGTAGACATTAATAAGATCCCCTCTCAATCTTTTCTTCTCAAGACTAAACAGCCCAGGTTCTCTCAGTCTTTCTTCACAGGGGAGATACGCAAGTCCCTTAATTATCTTCATAGCCTCTGTTGGACTCTGTAGATCCCTGTCTCTCTTATATTGCAGAGTCTGAAACTGGACATAGTATTCCAGGTGTAGTCTCACTAGGGAAGAGTAGAGGGGGGAGAAGAACCTTCTACACCTGCTGAACACAGTTTTCTTAATGCACCCCAGGATGCCACTGGCCTTTCTTGCTGCAGGGTCCCATTTCTGTCCCATGGAGAACTTGCTGTCCACTAGATCTCCAAAGTCTGTCTCCGTGGTGCTGCTTTCCATCAGGACAACCCCTCATCTCTACTGGTGTCTGGTGTTATTCCTCCCCAGATACAGGACCCTACACTTGCCCTTATTGAACCTCATGAGTTTATTGAACATCATGAGGATCAGAAATCTGAACACAGTGAAAAAAAAATTTGCAGACTAAATAAAACAAACCAAAACCCATCTTCCAAATGGACCAATACTATTGGATGGAGAAGACCTTCAACTTTATGGTCTTAAGAATTAGGATTTCCCAGTCATGGATTTGCTTAATTATAATTGAAGTTGAACATAAGTGAACCCCTTTTTTCAGAGTGGGAAGTCTGAGGCAACAAAAGTAGCTGGTATGTGGCTTGTTCAGGACTACATCATATTAGATGGGAGTGTTGATCTGTTTGAGGTTCAGGAAACTCTACAGAGGGGCATGGTCAGGCTGGATTGATGGGCTGAGGCCAGTGGTATGAGCCTCAACAAGGTCAAGTGCTGGGTGCTGCCCTTGGGTCACAACAACCCCCCGCAAATGCTCCAGGCTGGGTCAGAGTGGCTGGAAACTGCCCAATGGAAAAGAACCTCGAGTTGTTGGTCAACGGCCACTGTGTGCCTAGGTAGACAAGAAGGCCACCAGCATCCTGGCTTTTATCGGAAAGAATGTGGCCAGCAGGACTAGGGATGGGATCATTCCCCTGTACTTGACACTGGTGAGGCCTCACCTTGAAAAGGGGATGTTTAGGTTGGATACTAGGAAATTTATCTTCAGTGAGAGGGTTGTCAAGACCTGGAACAGGCTCCTCAGGAAATTGGAGGAATCACCATCTCTAGAGGGATTTAAAAGACTTGTATATGTGGTGCTGAGGGACATGGTTTAGTGGTGATCTGACAGTACTCAGTAAACAGTTGGACTTGATCTTAAAGGTCTCTTCCAACCAAAATGATTCTACAGTTCTATGATACAAAAAATCAGTAATGGAGCCTGAAGATCTCAGACTCTTCAGATGATTTATGTTCCTGTAGTGGTGTCCTTGGACAACTACATTGTATCACAGGCAAGGAAGCCTTTGACCAGTGCAGTTGGAATTTATAAAATGCTTTAAATGTTTTGAAATGCCTTGGATACTTGCATATTGCTCACTGACCTTGCTTAACCACTCAGTAAACAGGAAGATGTGCTCTTGTTGATATCTGGGCTTGATCTGGAAGGATATTGCAATAATAACCACCCAAGGCACTGGCACAGAAGATTATGCTGAGCCAAGGAAATTGGGGCTTTTCCCATCCCACAACCACTCAGACTGAATCAGCCCAACATTACGCTGACCATAGCGTTTTACTATATGCCATGCAGGGACGGTTGTGTCAACACTGTTGTTCTGGGGTAGCACTTCCCTGCACCCCCAATTTCTCCTTCCCCAGGCTGGATGTAAAAGCAATACAAGTCAAGGCCCTCTGGCCTCTTGGAACAAATGGGAAATGTTTTCTAAATATGGGAAATAGACGTATCAAAAGGAGGTCAGCTGGGTTAAATATTGTGCGTGATGTGACAGTACAAGTGAGGCTGAGGAAAAGGAAGGGAAATAAGAGTCATTCATATGGAATGAAAGAGCTGATTGCCAGCAGGCATACGTCAAAGGAGCTCTCTATTTCAAGGCATGAAGAGGCTGTGCATGTGTAAGATTCCTGTTTCTAAAGAAGTAAATTTGTTTTAACCAACATTGATAAAATGGGGAGGGTTCTTAGCATTAAAAAAAAAAAGGTTTTTTCATCCTTTTTCAACACCTCTCTGGAGCTAGGCCATGCTTTGTTGTGCTCATTTTTCCCCATGACTGCAAGCTCCTCTCTGAGCTTCCCTCTCTGTACTTCCTGAGCTCCCACGATTCCCTCAGTGTTCTCACAGTAACATTCTTCTTTCTGTGTTTTTAGTAGAGGATTATTAAATCTCTTGCTCAGAGGCCAGCAATCAATGGCAGGAAAGGTCACACATTTGTAGGCTTGAGGCCAAGTTTCCAGCTAATGTTTTGAAAAGAGGTATAGCAGTTAGGGAAGACCCCTTGGACACTGATGCTGGAACAGCAAAGACATTTTGCTGGGAAACCAGAGGTGTGAGACTCAAGTTAAAATCCACTCTGGTCAACCTCTGTGAGTAGCCACTTAGCTATGAAGTTAAGGAGCCAAAGGTATTATATTGTCCATCCAGCATCTCCATATGATCTTGGCTACTTTTTTTTTTTAAGGACATGTCCTCAGAAATGGTATTTGAGAAAGACATTTGATTGCACAAGAAAGGTCTGCTGATCTAATAGGAAAAGGTTCACTGACCTGAAGGTAGGGACAGAAATAACAGAGATTAGCTCTTGGAACATATGACCTTTTCCTTTTGGAAATTAAAAGTTGATATTTTCTTTGAAAATCTTCTTAGTCCAATTACAGTTTACTTGTCTCAACTCAGAACAGAGTGCAGGATATACTATCGTAGAATCATAGAATGTTAGGGATTGGACAGGACCTCTGGAGATCAATCCCCCTGCCAAAAGCAGGATCTACTAGGGCTTGTCAAACAGGAGTGCATCCAGATGGGTTTTGAAAGCGTCTAGAGAATGAGACTCCACAATCTCTCTGGGCAGCCTGTTCCAGGCTCTGTCACCCTCACAGTAAAGAAGTTCCTCCTCATGTTGAGGTAGAGCCTTCTATAGTTTATTGAATTCCTCTGAGATGAACATGTAGGAAACCAGGGTCTCTTTTCCTTTCATTTCTATGGTGTTTCACATTACAGATCCAGGGAAGTGTCTTATCTTGATCACCTGAAGGACGGGAACTGACAGAGGATGTGAACAAATTTACGTGGTCATTAATGAAGATTATTTTGAGAAGAAAGGGATCACCACAGTCTGTTCCTTCCTGAATGTAGCACAGGTTAGTTGTTTTGGGTGTTTTTGAGAGAAAAGGGAAGGTCAGGTTCTGGATGCTTTAATATAAATTTAATCTGACCATGCCTAGCAGCTGTTAAAACCTAGGGTTAAAACCTAATACAGCTCCAAGTTTTTCCCAATGTATTTGCAACAAGTGCCTCTTTCACATTCCAGGGATGTGGCTACCCTGGGCCAGCACAATTCACAGTGAGTTAGGGCTTGATTATACAAATCGTCCTCTAACCAGAGCTTTCTCATACAATGAATCCTTTGACATCACCAGGCTCGATGATGTGTGTCTCGGCAATTTTCAAGGCCCCAGCCTCTGACCTGCCAAAAGCATGGGATAGCAAACGCTTCCCTCAAGGGCATTTCTACATTGGAAGACCAAGGGACCTTGAATGCTACAAGAAGGCCACAATTTTAACACCGTGAATAAAGTCTCTGTTGACAACAAAGAACACTCTGACACCTCAGGGCTTTGCTGTCATCAGTGTAAAATTAACAACTTCGTTGGGAAGTTATATAGTGTATATCTGTCCCTTTTAATTTATTTTTCTTTTTTTTTTTTTTTTTTTTTTTTTTTTTTAGCTCTCCAAGTCCTCACTGGGAAGATTTCATTAAAGCAATGTTAGACCATGGTGTTAGCTGCGTTTGCAGCATATAATTATCTGGCAAGGCTGAAATAAGGTATCCACTTTAACCTTGGCTGCTGGGCTACAAGGCACTGTGAGCAAATTTTAAGGGAGATGTTGAATGGTCTGGGGAAAGAATTTTTTTTTCACTGATAGCCTATGGAAGTTGCTCTTTGCTTTCACTAGGATTTCTGGAAACTACAGGTCTTTAATGAGCAGATCCCAGGTAATAAATCAGATTGGGATCTTGCTATTTCATCATGCCATGGGCAGGCTGCCAGATGTATGATCAATGCTTAAGAAAAGGGAACATGAGGGTTTACCCTTGGGGACACTCATAAATAGCATGGCCAGCAGAACTAGGGAAGTTATTGTCCCCCTGGACTCAGCACTGGTGAGGCTGCACCTTGAATACTGGGTTCCATTTTGGGCCTTTCATTCCAAGAACAACATTGAGAGGCTGAAGCATGTCAAAAGAAGTGCAACAAAGCTGAGGAAGGGTCTAGAGAACAAGTCTTGAGAGTAATAGCCAAGGGACCTGGGGTTGCTTAAACTGGAGAAAAGGAGGTTGTCTCGACAACTCCCTGAAAGGAGGCTGTAGTGAGGTGGGGGTGCATCTCTTCTCCCAGGGAACAAGTGATAGAACAAGAGGAAATGTCCTCAAGTGTTGCCAGGGGAGGTTTAGGTTGGACGTTAGGAAAAACTTCTTCCCAAAATTGTTTGTCAAGGTCTGTCCCAGGCTGCCCAAGGAAATGGTTTAGTACCCATCCCTGGAGTGATTGGAAAGTTGTGTAGATGTGGTCCTGAGGCACATGGTTTAGTGGTGGGACTCAAAGATCTTAAAGGTTTTTTCCAACCAAAATTATTCTATGATTCTGATTCCCACTGACCATAAAGGGAGGGTAGGATCCCTAACTGGAAACTGGGAAGATTTAAGACATGAAGGCATGAATGCATGGGCTTAGATTTCCTACAAGAAACTAAAACATTATACACCAAAAGACACTATGTAGGTTCACAAGTTCATTGGTGGTGGTTAAAGAGCTCTTAGTGTATTGGCATCACAAATAGGAATTGCACTATTTCTCTTTATATAGAAGCATGGTCTGAATTTTCCTTTTGCTTTCCAAAGGAGACTAATGCAGTTTGAACTCTGGTGATACACTTTTTGTGAACTCTCCTGACACAGCAGTTGATGGTTAAACAAACAGAACTTCCAAGCATGAACTTTGTAAAGGACAAAGTCCTTGTCCCACCACTTTATCATCAGATCTGTCTGGCAGAAAACACCCAACATGCTCAGACCATTTGGAGCTCTGCAGCCTTGAGCCAAATGCTGCATTTTCAGCTGCTATCTTGTCACCTCAACCTTTGCAATATGATTGTTTGATACTCAGACGTGTCATTGGTCTGGCAATTTATTAGCTTGTAGTCAGTAGAAAGTAATGGATACTTCTCAGCAAAGGGAAACAGCTGCTGTGCGTGCCAAGCAGCTGATAAAACTGACTTACTCTCATTTTGGAGAAAGCTCATTTTATTATCAAACTAACCCTGCTTCTCTACCTTTACTCTGGTAAGGAGGGAGGTGTTGCTCAGTGTGACTAACATGAAATGACATTTAATGTGTTCTGATGTCACCAAGGTAAGATATGGTCAGGTGTCACAAAGAGTCATGTGAACTCCTGATCAGCATTTCAAATAGAACTTTGATTTCATTTGTTTCATAAACAAACTCTTCAGGGGTGTCTTCAGTGAGAGCATATGTGCCCCATGCCAGGTCACAAAACCCAGATGTTAACAGAGCATACTTGTACATGTATCCCTTCTTCCAGCAAGCTCCAGTGCCCCACAGTTCATGTTTAAAAGCCTTCCTCTTTGATCTTTTCACGCAGAGTAGGACACTTTGGGGAACTTTCATCTAAATCCCACTTGGCATCTTGCCATTTGAGGTCACAAGAGCAAGGGCTGAAAATTGACAAAAGCCAATTCAGGTTGTCTGAACACAGTTCAAGGCAAACAAAGGTCATGAAACACCAGACCAACCAAGCTGAAACAGGTTTGCAATAGAAGCAGAGTCTTAGTAGTGAATAGAGAAAGTGAGCAAGATGTTGGGTGCACCAGCTTCTCTAGGGCTAAAGTGAGAACAGCCAAGTCTGCGAACAAATGTCTTATATATAATTGAACTTGTACCAATTAGACCATCTTATGCCTCTACAGTAGAGGTGATGCTAATAAAATGAAAAAGGTTCTTATTTCCAAGAGATAGTGACAGAAAATGGTATGTGGAGAGCAAAGCTTAGATCATACTTGCATCCTAGTCTAAAAATGCCTGTTGGACTGGTTTGATTGGGCAAGATGTATTTTCACTGGAAATCTCAAGAGTAAATCTTGCTTATTCATTATTTGCTTCATCAAAATTTGTTCATCCAAGAGCCAAGGGTGTGATGCCAGCTCTTTCTTATCTTATAGTTTCATAAATGAGTCAAAATGTTCCGTACTTCTCTGCACCTACTTTTTCTTCTCACAACTACCTACGTAATTACATGGCCTTCATTCTTCTATTACATAAGTGTTTTGCAAGCATTTAAAGACTTACCAGTACTAAACTTTTATCTTGGCAAAGTGAGAGCAGCAGTAATTTTGCATTCTGCTTTCATCAGCTGACTGCAGCCCAGAAAGTTCACAGCCTGGGGTTAATCTTGCATCTCGTGAACTTCACAATCTACAGGCAATAGGTCAGGAAAGTTCACAACCTTCTTTATCTGTGCAGGTACATGCAATGTTCACAAATGAAAAAAAAAAAAAAAAGTGCTTAAATAGAGCAGATACAACAAAACAAGACTCCTGAAAAGGGCTTCTTTGGGAATGTTTGACTGCATAAGGGCTGTATTGGAAAAGGTAGGCAGTATTTAGTATTTTTACAGCAGCTCTTCTGATTTTGCCTCATGTCTGATGTACCTGGAGGATTCATTGCCACAGGCAGGGTTAAAAGAAGGATTAGGTGTTTCTAAGGGGAATGAGAAATTCCAGAACTGCATGAATTTAACAGGTCAGAGGTGTGCAAAAACAAAACGAGGTGGTGAAAATGTCACAAGCATATGCTTTGATAGCCAGTAGCTGCCTCTGTGGTGGAGCAAAACCCTGCACCTCCCCGGCTTTGCCTGAAGGCATCAGGGTTTACATGTTATCTAGGACACAGGACAAGGTTGAGCATTAATCTGCTCTCACACGGCAACTATCTTGTTAATGTGTTTGGAGCCAAACTTTACTCTGATAATGTGAGCTTCAGAAAAGCCAAAAAAAGCAAGGAAGTCTATTGATCAATGCAGATCTCTGCTGATCTTCAAGACCTGAAGGTCTCAACCTGCTGTTGTTATCCTGAACATACCTTTAACCATAATAGTGATATTTAAGAGGAAACCCCAGAGAGGATCTGTACTGTCTGCAGTGATCTTCATGACTGCAGCAGACCATTCATCTTCTTTGGGAGATGCAGCTGCATTCTCATCCCCTGACAGACGCAGCATCTCACCCAGGGACATCTCATTTGCCACCAGGTCTTCCAGACATTTTCCACGCTACAATTAATAAGCTTCATGCTCACAGATTCAATGCTGCCTAACTAGATTAAGTGATCTGTGTATTCCCAGTGTATCCACAAAGATATGTAATTACCCTTGAGTAATTTTTTCCTGAGGGCATTTGGGGAAGAAAAGCATGGTCCCACCTAAAGCTTCCCTCCTTTGGGCAAATTCCCACATATTTCAAAGGGAGGAAAAAGAAATCAAGAAGAGAGCTTATTATTTGTTTAATGAGTCTGCAGAAGTGAATTTCATTCTGGGAATCTTATTAGAAGTCCCTTCCTCATGGAAATGTGTCTGGTGAGTAGGTACTTTGTCAAGTCAAAAAGAGAAAAAACAGATCAGAAGTCTAATCACATTGAAACCATATGTGCAGCGTATGTCAGCAGTTACAGAGAGCTTTAGAAAAAACAACTACAAAACCTCGGCCTCTGACTTCAAAGAGATTTTAAAAGGGCCAAAATTTTGATCACAAAATTTTGTCTCATTAGGGAAAAGTCATGGGGATTTTTGTGTGTGTATGTTTTGTAGTCAATATTTTTTGCTACAGAAAACTAACCAGAAGTTCCTACTGTACAAAAAAAAATCCTATCAGAGCTGGCTTCCTCCATGAGACCCTGCAGATCCCAGCACATACTAAGTCAGTCTTTTCACAAGCCAGGGCTCTGTTTTAAAGCCCAGTTCCACTTTTGAAAAATGGTTTTGTTCAAGAAGGGCACCATGGGGCTCTGTGTTTCCTGCCTCCCCTGGTTTCAATATGACATGTGCATTGTTTGCTCTTGCAAGGGCAAATGATTTCTCCATCAGCAGTCAAGACCAAAAACTGATTGTGGATTGCAATAGTTAATATAGGTGAAGAAACCAATGGCACCCTGGGCTGCATCCAGAGCAGGCAGCAGGGCGAGGGAGGGGATTCTTCCTCTTTCTGCAGGGGGTTTTGACAAAATGACATCCAAATGTCCCTTCCAAGCAAAAGCATTCCATCATTCTATGATGCTATCATTCTATCATTCTTTATTGATATGGAGTATCTTTGTTACAGGAAGTTCTCAGAACTAATTGAAGCCATCGTACTAGGTCCCACAAAAACACAGGTGAAATCCCTGAGCCAAATGCTTGATACCTAAAGACAATCTGTAAAACAAGGTGGGTGCAAACTCTCCTTAGCTCCTGGCTTAGAGGTCAGCACACACTAGATACACTGCAAGCAGTCCTTGGTGAAAAGGATCAGGGTTAAGTCTTCCATGGCAGCCTTTGAAATGCTAAAGTAGACATGACTTGCACAGGCTCAAGCAAAAGGAGAAGGTGCACAGAGATCCCAGCTGTCCCATCATCTACAAACTTTCTCAGGGAGAAGAAAATCCCCCTCCCCAACAGGGTTTGGAGATTACACAGACATGAGAGACATGGGGATGTTTCAACACGGAGGTGTTAAAAGCCCAACAGGATGCGACTCTTTGGGGAAACTGGTTCTACCAGGATGGTGTAATCTGAGCTCAAACAACCCTTTTTCCTCCCACTCATTCCCACCATGACACTCTGCTGGGCCAGTTGCATATGTCTGTGATCCAGAAAATAGTAATTAGAAACCTCTTGGAAGGGATCTGGTGGAAAAATCAACATAGTGAAGGTAAAGCATCTATGCAGTGCTTTTAGGAAGCAAGCTGTCTTTGTATGTGTGAATATGTGGACTCTGTGTCATGGAGATGTGGCAAAGGACACATTTGGGAGGACATGCTGGAGCAGACAGGATGGACAGGTAACAGAAATTGACCTCTCACAGACAGTCCCAACCCACAGAGATGATCAGCTGATCCCATACCCTGACCCTGCTGCTCCTCTGTTGAGTAGAAGATGGAGACATGATTCAAGATAAGTTTCGTAAAGATGTATGGGGTTGCAGTAAACAACAGAAGAAAATCTCCATGGCAGACTTAGGGAGCAACATGAACATGTGTTCCCTGTATGGACACAGTGTACCTTGGCCATAGTACCATGGCCAAGGATTGTGGTGTAATGGCTGGAGGGGGCTCACTGAGGGAGTCTTTATTTGGTACTGTGAAAACCAAATGCATTTTTTGCAGTCCTCCTTAGTGGCAGAGAGGTACAGGGAAAGGTAATCTTCTCTCTCAGAGGATAGGGAATGGCAGTGGTGCTCCCTTTCTCATATGGCAGTTCTTCAGCAAGCCCCATGCACCATTCTTTCTTTATTCGATGGCTATTAAATATTAATTAATCCTGATGTCCCAGATAACTTCCCCTAGCACACACCTTTTACATTTCTACACAGCACACACAATAAAAGAACCTCATGTCATCTTCGCTTCACTTAGACCTCAGCTTTGCTCCTCTCTAGTATTAGTTCTCAAGCTCCAGAATATACACCTGTCATGATCTACATCCAAAAATATGCATTTAGTAATTTTTTATTTTCTCTTCTGCTGTTTTCAAGGCTTGTGGGAAAGCCTTGAAGTTGAGAAGATTCATGGAAATGTCTCTGATATGTACAAACTCTTTGAGGCAAAATATCCCATGAAAAATAATTATAAATTCAGGCTGGTGGGAGACCAGGAGGGAAGGACTACTCTTTCAGTTTGTATTATGACTCTTTGCTGCTGTTATGCCCTTAAGCTTGCAGTGCCAACTTCTCTGGTCAGATATACAACATTTTATTTAAAGATCCAGCTTTCTGCTCATCTGCAAACAGTTACCTTCCATTTAGAAAATTAAGACTATATCAACCAATGAAAGCCACTGGGGAAAAAAAAACAAACCAACAAAAAAAACCCCAAAACAAACCCAAAAAAACTCTGGAGGCTCAATATTCAGGTGAAGTATTAAAAAACCCAATCTTCTTTTGACATTACTAGTTGTTTTTTTTTTAAAGAAAAGCTGTTCTGTGGTAACGTGATTCGTCGGTTCAATGCACTTGGGAGCCAAACACACTTCAGTTTTGGATGTGGTCTGCAGGATTGAAGAAAGAAGTTTAAACAAGCCTAAGGAAAATGAGTTAAGAACGATGGTTGTGACTCACACGAATCCTAGAAAGTAATTTTGCATGTTTGACCTAGAAAAATAAGAGCAGATAACACCATATAATCTCTTCACTTATAGAATCGTAAGTGGAAGGAGAAGGCCTACATAAGTTTACTGCAGTGGATTGAGCAAGGAAGGGGAGATTAAATTTAGCTGGCTATTAGGAACAATTTCCTGAGAGTGAAGGCAATTAGGCAGTGGAACTGTTTTGCCTAGTGAGGTAATTACTGCACAAACACTAGATGGACGCAAGCCAAGATTTGATAAGTATAGTGGAAAATGTAGTACAAGGTCTCTTCTGATGAGCCCAGAGGGGCTGGCTTTGCTGGCAGTGTGCCCAGCCAGGCAGTTGGAGGAAACTCCCTGAAAAGTTTGAGGCAACAGGGGCTTTGCTGGGGCAGGGACTGCAGGACCAGAGCAGGCTGTTCCATCAGGACAGAGAGCAATGCATTAACCCCTCCTGCCAAAAGAGCGTACAAAACATCTGAGGCAGTTAGGAAATGAAATTAAAAGCAAAGAACCTAAATAGCCATTTATGGGAGTAGGGATGACTCTTATTTATGTTCCTTAAAGCCCCTTTTTGTATGGGGTCTGGGTTTCTGCAGTTGTTGCTTCTTGCTTTTTTTGTTTTGTTTTGTTTTTTTAAGTTCCTCTGTTCACTGACATATGTGTTTGCAGAGTCTGGAGCCAGGAGACCTCCAAGAGCAAGGGGATGGATTTTTGGAAGAGGTCATGGTGCTAAATGCTGAGCACTTGAAAATCTGGACTTCTCCCATATATCCCAGAAGGAGGAAAGATGGCTGATCCACATTATGGATCTTTGAGTGCTTTTCCTCACAGTGATGAAAGCAGTTGCACACAAAGGAGATAGACCTTCAAATAATACAGGTACTATGGAGTCTGTCTGACCATCACAACACAAGCATACTCCATCCCCCAACTTACTTAACAAAGCAAAACTTACAGATCTCCTCATTTCACTTGTATGATAGGTTTTCTATGTCAAAACAAAAATATCCATAGGAACATGTTATTAGAGGGATTTCCTGGCAGGGCAGGGCTGCCTTCCATGACCACTTTTTCCAGTAACATAGGATGGGGACAATCCCATTGCATAAGGAACTCTGCCTTCCGGAGAAGTATCACTGACACTGATTCTCAACCTGAATCATTAGGTTTAAAGCCCTCTCCAAAATGTATTTTTGTCAGCTACAGAAATACACAGTAATTCCTTTGCCTATAAGTAGAGTTAGGGGATGGAAGAAGGTCCCTATCCCAGTGACTTCACCTCAGCAGAAAACCCCAAACATGACTCTGTACCATAGATGAAGGCTGAAAGTCTAAGTAAGCCTGGAAAAAGGAGCAAGTCACTTAGAATGAAAGTAGAACATCTTGGAGGCACAGAGCAATGTTTTTAACATACCCATGAAACCTGTCTGGTTACTACACAGAGTAACCTAACCCTGGGGTTGAGTTCACTCTTAGATGTCCCAGGAGGACAGCAGTTACGCCTCCTGTTCAGCAGCTATTCTATTACTGGGGCATCTCTGTAACTCATCCTGATTTAACACAGTTAGAGGTTGTCCCAGTCCAAAGGATTGGCCGCATAAGCAGGTATGAAGGACAGAGGATAGCATGCAAGTGTAGAAAGGATGGGAGCAGAGCAATGCTCAGTCTCAGCTCTGGGTTTTATCTGCCAGGTATTCTCCTTATTGCAGTATGTTGCTAAGTGCTTTATACTGAAAATTGGGCCACCTAATCAAACTGCTGAGTGGTCCAAAGGTTTTTATAGCAGTGATTTTAGCCACTAAATTGGTAGGAGAACTCCTGTAATTATTTCATTCCTCTTTAAATAGGTGTAACCATTTCATGGAAATGGCAGAGGCAACCATTCCCCACCACGACCACCAGCACCACTGCAGTTTCAGGGAAAGTTCTCCACAGTGGAAAAAGCAACAGCAGAGCAAACACGATAAAGGATGCTGAGCATCCCAGGAGCCAGGCAGCCTAGCACCATGCTGCCTTCATCCCTCCATGTTTGACATGGATACAAGAAGAAGAGGAGCTGAAGCCTAGAAGATATGGCTGAAGTGATAATTACTTGTGGAAGGTTGCAGCATAGCAACCCATGGGTTTTTCCCCCAGAGGAGCAAAGGGAGGATCATGCAGGCCCAAAAAACATCTTCTCTCCTTGATGCTGCACCATATTTCTGAGGTTTTCCTCCTGTTCCTCAGCCATCCCAGCCTGTATTGTACAGCAGATGGGTCACAGATGGTGAAGGAAGCAGCAGCACACAAACTCTCTTTGTTGCTATACAGGACAGGCTTTGCAGGCAGACCAAGGAGACAGTTCATTCCAGCCTCGGGGTGGTCAGCAGGGACCTTGCTTGCACCAAATGGTCCTGCTCTCCCCATCTCCTTGCAGGAGCATACCAGGGAAGACAAAGTAAAAATCCTCCTGGAAATACCAACACACATCCTGAAGCCACCCAAGTGACACCTGTCTAGTACTCTTTGTCTCCTTATGTCATTGAGAGGTCACCACCTGCAGGAACTTCCTTGTCTTCTAGCTCTACCAGAAGGACAGACAACATACTTGTCCTATTCTGTTATGGTGTAGGCCATAACCTCTATTCAATTCAGTGAAGTTGTTCAGCAGACACGTTTCAGCAGGTTTTTCATTAATTTATTTGAAGAAGAGTCAACCATGGAACCAGTCTTAGACACTACACAACTACATTTTTTTTTGTGCAGTAGCATCCCAAGATTTTTCACATAGATACTATCCAGCCCGTGGACTGGAGCTGCATTTGGGCAACCTTCCAAGTTAACTTGCAGAAAGGTTTATTTCCTCCACCCCTGGGTTTTCTCAATAAAGCACCAATAGGCTGGTACCATGACTAGATCCAGATGATGCTCTCTCCCACAGTTCTAAGATCCCTTTATCTTCCAACCTCAAGTTCAGAAAAAAATTGAGGACTCTTGTCATCACCTATGAAGCAATCACACCAAAGTTTCTGGAATGTCAAATGGCTCCTCCAAGAAGAGTCTAACCAGTGCTGTCTAGAGCACCTTGTACCAAAGCATTTAGTGCACACTGTGTTGCCCTAGGAATGCAATCCAACCTTGTCTCTGCTGTTGCTTTTGCTCCTAACTGTGGTCTGTTCAGATATTTCAGATATATTTTTATCATCATTCCAAATTCCTTTCCTGGCTAGTAGCCTGCTTTTGACCTTCTTTCTGTAAAGCAGATGTTTCCCTCTTGAGTGCATTAGTCTCAGCTGTTTCAGGGGCTACATTAATTCAGTTTGCCTGTGTTGGCTTTCTGCTGGTGTGCTTCTCTGGAAACTAGTGATGTTGCTCCACTTTGAACTGAACAAGTAAGAGTTATGTAACTCCTGTGGAGTTGAATCAGGTTGAACATCCCAGGGCAAAGCACAGTGATAATTGAAGCTCAGTTCACAGCTCCTTCAAAACCCATACTGAATCTCATTGACATGCTAATCAGCCCTCGTGCCTCCTTCTTGCCCATGTCCCTGCCATCCCCTGCCTGGGGTACACAGGAGGGGGTTGTATGAAAGGTCCAAAGGGCTTCTGCAGTCACCTCATTTCTGCAGCTTCTCCATTTCTCTTGTGTCCCAGCTAACCATGCAACCCATCATCCTACATGGAAGAAAGGGACCTGAAAGACCTGAGGTTGTTTCTTTAATCATTATCATATAAACTTGTGATTGATTTCACCCATCTGATACCCATAACATAAGCCTAGCCCTGGTACATGGTCCTCCTCTGGTACATGGTGATGCCCTCGGCCAGTCACCACCGTGGCAAAAACAAGAAGCAAAGATCATGCATGCTTTGCAACATTGCTAAGTCATCCTTAAACTGCTTACAGAAGGAAGTAAGAAGCTTCTGTTCATCATGGCCCCTGTTCCTTGGAGCTGCCTCAGCTCTTGCTAATTTACAACCTGGGAAGGCTAGATCGGTCAGGTTAGCGGAGTTCATGATGTGAACTGCTACCTAAGCAAATATAGGCTGAGATGAATAATTAACAGGATTTGTAATATTGAACTGTCCTATGAAGAGTAGGAGGGAGCAGGGAGAATAAAGAGAGAACATCAGGCTTATAAAAAAAAGCCATGTTTTCTGACCTTGACCCTAAGCCTGGACTCTTATCTTTTCTGCACATCTCTGATCCAAGCAGAAGGCAAAGCTCTCTCTCCTTCTAGGGTATCATTAAAGGACAGTAGCAGAAGAGATATTTTTAACATGCTTTTCAGGGCATCCAGCACAGTCTGCATATAACCAGGTTTGCTTTGTGCAGAGAGGCTCAAAAAGGCAGTGTAAGGATCCTCAGACATGAATTAGGCACCCAGGATCCCATCTGCTGACTGCAAATGGAGCCGAATGCCCCAGATCATTCCCCTAAAAAACTTCTTCCCAGAGCTGAAGAACCTGTCAAGATATGACCAGGAGATTATTAGCATGACAGAAATGCTCTCTGCTCAAGCCAAAACCACTGAGTTGAATCTTACCCCATTGTGTGAATTGTGTCTTTACTTTATTGATTCAGAGCCATGTTTCTCACCCCAGTGGAAGAAGCAGTGTCCATCTACCACTCCAGACCACCCTATGCACCTTTGTGAGGTGCCTGCTATGGTTTGGAGAGACCCAAAGCCAAGAAACTGGTGTGGTTGAAGGACACATCTACCACCTAGCAGACCACCCTGGCTCTCTTTGTGCTAACAGGAGCTCACACACTGACCCACTCTCACCCAAACCATTCAAAGCCAAGCATGCTTCCTACCTGTAACTTCAAGGACCGTATCCCAGGGGCCTGAGAACAACAGCCCAGCCTGCAGCTTGCTTTTCTTGTTTCATGCAAAGGGCTGTTCCTCCAGATCTCTCTAGGTACCTTCTGCAGCTGCTTATGGCCAATTTTACCTCTTGAGATTCCTTCTTTTGCCTTGAGCAATATGTTAAAAATGAATCAATTTTCTCTGCCCAAAGAGTGATGCTGATAGAGTAGAACAGACCTCTCTAGGAAACCTGCTCCAGTGTTTGACCATCCTCTCAGTAAAGAAATGCTTCCTAATGTCCATTTTAAACCTCCCCTGACACAGTGTTGAACCATTTACGTGTGTGTATCTCTGGATAACAAGGAGAAGAGCTTGGCACCTTCCCCTCCACTTCCCCTCCTCAGTAAGCTATAGAGAGCAGTGAGATCACCCAACTATTACATGAATTCACTCTTCTCAGCTCCAGGGTAGCCATACACACAACCAGAGCACTTGTTCAGTGAAAGGTGTTTTCCATGATCCCTTTTTTTTTCCATGATTTAACATCTGTGTATAATCAGACCTGAACAGAATGGACCTTAGCTTATACCTACCCTCATACATCAGGTAAGTGTTTTCCTACCATCTGTGACCAATTCCATCCACATTTCAGGGCAGGTCTGCACAAGGTGCACTCTGAGATGGGATCTGGGGGAATCATGCTCATCAAAAGGAAGGGGTTACTCTGTAGCTTAACATTTTGTCTAATCATTGCTACATCCGTTGGTATTTACTGGTGAAAAGCACAAGACACGTGAAATACCAGAGGCAAAGCAGAACTATGTACTTTCTTTGCAATGTTTTTTCCATGCCTCACTGCAATCCTGTTCCCTGGAGAATTTCCACTGCTCTTCCTATTTCTTTCTGGTCTGAATTTCTCAAATTACAGTTTGGCAAACTATGTTCCTTAAGCAAGAGAAACAGCTTGCTGGGATTGGTATCAGTTTACATAGAGGTGCTGAGGTAAAAGACATACACTGTTTGGAATATTGCAAACTGTAATGAGAGGGGTCAAGTCATGGTCTAGGGAGGAAAGATGAACACTGTTTTATTTTTCTTTCTCTCACCGAGCAATAGCACTTGAAGGAATCAGTGAGGGAAGATGTGACCTGATATGTGTGTGCAGAGAGCTGCACCAAGCTTGGAAATACAGCTGAGGAGGTTCTGAGGTGTCCAAGTCTAAGGCAGCTGGACTGCGTCTGGGGCTCTGTCTGTGACTGGTGCTTGGCTCCGGAGCTTTGTTTTGGAGTTGGATCCACTTCTCACTTAGACACCACTTAGGGTTGAAGGGAGGATGTGAACTGCCAGCTACTCTCCCATCACATCTAATCTCCCTCTCCTCTCTTCTGACATCCTGTTGGCACTGAAGCTCTTCCCATCTCAGATCTTCACACCTCTTCCTAAATCTGGAGTAAAGGATGGAGAGGGTGAAGGAGAACACTGGTGCAAATGGTGTCAGTACTGGGATGCAGTACAGAGGGATGGTAACTAACTAAAGCTCTTTTAGCCCTCTCTGACACACAGTGGTTTAAGAGATGCTTTGCATCACTGGTAGTTCTGGACCCAAAGCAGAAACAGTCTGGAATGAATGATCTATACCACCCCTGACCATATGGGCTTTCTCCATGCATGTCCCCAGAAAAACCATGTATGCATCTGACTTGCCTACAGGGTGCTGGGTCTTTGGTGGGGATATGTGATTTTGTTCCTGTTTTTTTACTCTGAGTCATGATGAGGGAAGGTGATTAAGACAAGGAGCAGCACATGATGAGCCAAGGAGGGGGTAAGAAGAGAAGAGGACAGGGAGTGTTAGGGGGCATGCGAGGAATTCTGCAGAATTTTGTGGTTTCAAAAGCAAAACTTATTTGTTTGCATTTGTCTTGCAAACAAGATACGTATGACTGTTTCTCCTTTATTCCTGATTTAGTGTCTAATGGTAGCTCTGTCTCTGTGAAAAGCCAGGAGCAGTGTTACTGCTCCTGGTATGCAAAGATGAACTTGTGGTTGAAGGCCAGGCCAAGAAATCTGGCTCCTCTGCCAAGCCCTGCAGGGAGCTGACTGCCTTGGACACACAGAGCAGCAGTGAGCATCCCTGTGGCTCACAACCCTTAACCAGCAAGCAGTTTCCAAGGGCATCTGACTCCAAAAAAAGTGAGAAGAGGGAAGGGACAGCTTGTCCCTGTCAGTCTGGAAAATGGTGAAGAGCAGCTGAAAAAATAGTATATTCCTGGTGAGCTGGACACCTTTTCATTATGAGGACTTTTGGCATAATTAAATTTAAGAGAAGACCACCTCACTGATCTCTTTATGAAAATCAGAGCCTAAGTGCAGTCAGACAAATCGGGTCTTAGGTTAACCCATTATTCCCTAAACCCCAGCCAGGGCCTTCTGGCTGAATCCTGATGCTCCAGAGCAGAATGAGATCTTCTACCATGAGTTTCATTAGCTCTAGCTCTCATTTCCCTCAGCTTTAGAGAGGAGCTGAGATGACAGCACATGGTGAGATCACAAGTTGTTAGCAGATTTTAAGTGGCAACATCTTTATTGTACTTTATGTACATGTTGGTGTGTCATTTTTTGTCATTTGCAAAGCCCTTGAGACCCTTAGGAGCAAAAAGGTTTTGGAGAATGGGTGATTGCACATACTGCATATTGGATTTGCTGAAATGGACTTAACCATAGTTAAGGGGGTTTTAGCCTTAAACACATCCTGATGACATCCCAGTTTGCTGGTTTTATGCAGTTCTGTTATGACAGCACCTGCTGTAATATTATTCACATCAAAATTTAGGAGATCCCATATCCTCAGAGTCATACGGGGTGGAAGTTTCTTTCTGGTTTGTTTCATTTCCTCCCTCCTTACACAAACTACTATATGTGGGCTGTAAGCTGTGGGCTGCTTACCATCCCCTCTTGCTGAGGGGAATCACTGTTATTCCAGGTAGAATTTTCCTTCCATGGTCTCTGTTTTTATTCCATGTCAGCGGCTGGGTTAATTTTGAAGGGTTTGATCAGCAGGGGGGTGAAACCAAGGAGCCACAGAGACAGGGAGATTTCTGAGCCTGGCAAGCCGAAGTGATCTCTTCTTTCTGTATGACTTCCCATGGTTTTATTGTCTGCATCAGCCAGGCTCTTGGTTCCAGCTGCAAGTTTTTATTATTCCAAGAATAATCATTTGGCTAACAGAGACCTCTCCCTGCAGACATAGGGAAGGAACAACTCAAAGTGATATTACAGATGGATGTTCACTTGGATCTGCTCACAATACCAAAGTAAAATAGAGAAAGCAAGGGAGTTTAACAATCTACTATTTTTTTCCACAGTTGCCCTTTTTTTTCTCTCTCTAAAAAAAAAAACCCCAAAACTAAAAAACTGAAAGAAACATAAGTGGATAACTGCATAAATTGAAGAAAATCAGACCTTTAGGTCCCTTAAAATGGGATTCAAATCTAGTGGCTTATAACATATGGGGGTCAGGTCCTTCAGAAGAAATGGAAGCAATATCCAAGAGAGGCATGTACAGCATCCATTTACCACAGTTTGCTGTGAAGCCTGGAATGGCTGAATGGCTTCTCACTCCTTGAGCAGAGACATCAGAAAAGGGAGTCTGAAAATGGTGCCTTTGCTCCAATTGTTCACCCATCACATAGCAGTCATCACCGACACAGCAATGGGCACAGGAGGTCAGGAGGGAACCTGCAACAATCAGGCCATATAGCTGCCCAGGACTGACAATAAGAACTGCCCTGGACACAGTAACATTATTTGGTCTTGTTTCTCCTTGGTTAAATACCTGATTTTTCTCACCAGATTCATTCCCTTCTCTATGAAAGGTTCTCATAAATCCAGAGCAGTAGTGCTTCCCTCCATAGTGCATAGCCACACTTCTGCCATTGTACTAGAGAACAGAATAGATATCCAAAGTGTGATGCCTTTCAGTCCCTAACAGGCTACTCTGCCTACAAAAAGACCCTGGACTTCACTTTTTCTAGATCAGAGTGCTGAGGTCCTCAGTTCTTGACCCTGAGCTATTGTTAAAATGAACTCTACACTTAAGCCACAGAGCCCAGTTGCTCTCCACAAGGGATCCAGATGTATTCTTAAGCTCCACAAACTTCACTTTTCCACAGTCACAGCTGCATGACTCAGTGCTGCACAGCAGTTTTCATTTCCAAAGCATTTCACAAACACGAGCTGACTAAGCCTTGCCAGACCCCATCCTTTGCCAATTGGATTGAAGGGGCCTCTGAGGAACACGGCTGCAGCTCAGCCCAGAGGTGCAATTTCATTTTCAATTGTATAAGCACTTGGGGGAAGGTTGGGAGACAAAGAAAGCTGTTGTTTAGTCGCTGCTGCAATTTTATGCCTATTTCTAAAATGCATTTGCCATGTTTCCATGTTAGGAAACGCAACAGCATCCTAGGTGCTGGTAACAAGCTCCCATCAAAGCAGTGGAATCTCTGAGCCCCAGGGAAGTCAAAGGTGTATTTAATGCCTCTCCAGTTTTAAAATCTGTGACTATAAGAAAGCTGATATCATGCTTCTAAATATGTAATCCATCTCTCTTATTCCACCACTACCCCTAAGGCTGGAGGGAATTAGAGCAGGGGTTGTGGTTCATGCAGATAAACAATTCTGGCTGCAATTGATCCAAATGAATATCAAGTTCTGGTCTCTCAGACTTTTTTATACCATAGCCTCTTCCTCTCATCTTATGCCACCTGTGAACCCTCCACAAGTTGCACTGGTGGTGGCACCACATGGACGGGTGTGTGACATACAGGGAATAGCATAGCATGGCGAGATTATCTCTATTGTGTGCCTTCATATTTATTTCACAGAATCATAAAGATGGCTTGGTTTGGAAGGGACCTTAAAGTTCATTCATTTCCACCCCCCCCGTAATGGGCAGGGACACCTCCCACTAGACCACATTACTCAAAGCCCCATCCAACCTGGCCTTGAACACCTTTAGGGATGGGACATACATAACTTCTCTGGGCAATCTGTCAATGCCTCACCTGCCTCACAGTGAAGAATTTCTTCCTTATATCTAAAATAAATGTTCCCTATTTCAGTTTCAAGTCATTACCTCTTGTTCTATCACTACACATCCTTGCAGAAAGTCCCTCTCCAGATTTTCTGTAGGCCCCCTTTAAGTACTGGAAGGCTGCAATAAAGTCTTCACAGAGGCTTCTCTTCTCCAAGCTGAACAACTCAAACACTCTCAGCCTGGCCTCAGCTGAGGGGTTCCAGCCCTCTAACCATCTTCATGGCCCTCCGCTGGACTTGCAACAGGTCCATGTCCATCTTATGTTGAGGTCTCCAGAGCTGGACACAGTACTCCAGGTGAGGTATCATGGCAGCTGAATGGAGGAGGAGAATCACCACCCTTGGCCTGCTTACCAAGCTTCTCTTGATTCAGGTCAGGATATAATTAAATATTTTAGTTTCTAATGAATAGTAGAATCTAAAGTTTGAATAGGCTGAATTTGCCACTGCTACAAGAGTTGATCAAGTGGTTTAATGCATAAAAATGTGGGCCATTTATAGGGGATTTGAGACTGAGAGTGAAGTGCTCAAATCCGCACTCCACCCCCCACCCCGCAATCCCTGAAATTAAAATAATAATAATTTTAAAAAATTCCTTGTATGACTTCAAACTGCTTGCTCTGCATCCCTACAAAGAACTGGGATTTTCCAATTGGTCTTTGTATTTGAAGGTCTGTTTTAATAGGAAACACACAAACAGATGCCAGCAGGCAGTTTGGAAAAACCTCTTCTGTGAGTGCTAAGTTTTATCACTTTAAATGTGTTTTGATGGAAAGGGGAAGTGGGAAATATCACTGAAGTCACTTCCAGTGGAAATAATGAACCTTTCTCTCCTCACCGTCACAGACATCACAGCATAACATCAAGTAATGCTAAGCTATGCTTTGGCTGTCAGTAACACTCACTGTGATTTAATTAGGCATTCTCTGCATATTGAAGCCTGTAGGCCAGTGCTTTGAATATGGGAGGCCAAATGGTCTAGATGACAGCACTACCTTCAGCTGTCTCCTGAATAGTTCAGTTGAATAGTTCAGTTTTAGGGTCTGTGAACTGCAGCTCAGGAGAAAAAAAGGTATCTGCTTAAATCACTGTCACAAGATGTGAATCTATCTGGAATAGAAGATCAGCTTCATCAGAGAAGACTTGTCTTGGGGAAAATGAAGTCTAAGCAGACCATGGTCAGGTCTGTATCATCTTGCAGTCTAAAACAATGTATGCATCTCTATCTTGGCTGTGCAACACATCACTCAGAAGATTAACCTATCCCTGAAGGCACACACAGAAAACAAAAAGCAAGAAAGTCACCGTGAGATGAAATCATGTGTTGGCAGCTTTCTGGTCTGACCACAGTTTTACTGATCATTATGTCTTGCAGAGTACCTTTGGCAATTTGCTGTATTTCATTGATTTTCCTAACTACAGATTCTGAGCTATGCATTTTTGAGAACTATCTATAAGTTTCTTTCATAACAAAGCATATATTTCTATTTAGGTATTGACTGTTCCTGTAAGATGCTGTGAGTCAAGAGTGGAGGTCTCCTGAGAAGATGTGTTCTGCTAATCAGCCCTGTACTGGTGAACTTCATAATGACTAAGATTTTGTTGCTTTAATGATGCAGCAGGTCAACTTAAATGATCATGCCAGTTTCTTCCAGTCCTGGGATCTCTGACTCGTTGTTGGGACTCTGGCTATGGACGGTTAAGAAATAATATCAGTTACAGATGGCTTGTCCTTCATTGTCCTATTCCAGCCCTGATTAGGTCCAGCTGTGTTGTAAATTAAGGAGGGAAGGTGATATATAATCAATGTAGACATTTGGCATTAACAGTTCACAGAATGGAACAAACTCCATGATCACAGAAAGATCACAGATGATCTACATTTGCATGACTCACCTTAGATGTCGTGATCTGTCACGAACAGTGGCATGTTGGTTTTTGTACACTGAACACAATAAAACCTGGACCAAACTGCTCTGCTCATCACATTTCAATTCTTCCCTCCATGAAGTGGTTTCAGCTATGATTCAGTTATTCAGAAATGCCAATAGGGATCACTTCTCTTTCTAGCTTGCTGTGCATTTTGAACTCTACATTCTGGGATACCAAGGGCTGTCTATTTGCGGGATACCAGATATGGCTTGTAGGAAATTCCCATTGAAACTCTCTGGGAGTTGCCCTGGACTTCTTCATTTGCACTCCACAAAATCAGTATCAAAGACCACCATCCTGGCCATGTCTCACACAATTTTGCAGTGGTTTAAGTAACAAAACTGAGATAAATGCAATGGTGATTTGTGCTTCATTGTTTCTGGGAGGATTCTACAATGAACTATTAAAAAATTGCAAACTATCCACTGCTAATCCAATTTTTGAGGTGGTCAGAAAACAGGATTAATTTAAGCTGATTACATCATTCCCTGGGGTAGGTGGCTTCCCTTTTGCACCTTGGTGAGGCAAACAAGCCTAATTATCTGCCTGAGTTTTTGAGACTGCACCACAATCAGCAGAGGTTTGGTCTGCACAGTTGAAGGGCTACAAAGGGTTTCAGTGGCCTCTAAAAATCCACACCTGTGTTTGTTTAACCAAGTCCCAGCTACATTGACGGTGTTGACTAGAAACTCAGCTAGTGGAAATGAAAACATCAAGTGCCTTTTGAGGTGGCATCGGGTATCTGACACATCCACATGATGCTGGATAGTATGACACAAGACCTGTTCACTCCTGTGCCTTAAGAGACTGACAGCTCTAAGCCAGTAGGAAAGCCCAGGCAGCATTTCACATAGCCCCGGATGGTGTATTTAGGCAGCTATTTCATTTCTATCCACTGTTGTGGGAGCTTAGATGCATATCACATGTACCTAATGCAGACACCTAAACGTAGGTACTTCCATTTCAAACTGAATCTCATCCTTTTGTGTCCTCTATGTTCACAGTGTTTTCTACTTCATAATATTTTAATAAACATTTTACTGCGTATCCTAAAAACTAAAGGAAGACAGATTGCTCCTACTCCAGGATGCAGACTCTTTGCAGATCCATATTTAGGTGATGGATAGGAATGACCCGGAAATGTCACATCAAATATTACTGAATAAAATTTCATGAATTTGTCTAAGGAAAAAAAAAAAATTGCATCTTCTACTAAAGAAGTTCACTTTTTCTGGGTAGTCTACGTAGGCAGAGGAAAACTCATATTTTAAGTCAAAGCAGTCCAGAGTTCAGTTGTGGAAAGCAAGATATGAAAGTGGACCTGATTCCCATGCTCTGCAAAGGATGGCAAGGCTTTCACTTAAACCTGATGGGCTCAAGTCATTACATCCAGAACTTGTTGCAAGAAGTGTTTTGCAATTCAATCTAATGGACTGCAATTCAATCTAATGTGCTTGGTTGTGTCATGTTTGTTTTTCCCAGGTGAGTAATATTGCCTCCATGTACAAAAGGAATAAGAAATTCTGTGAACAACAGGAAACTAAGGCCTGAGAACATCTGAAACAAGGCCCCAGCTTATGAGGTAGTTGTGAAAGGGAAATCTGGGAACACAGAGGATGAAATCAGCAGTAAGACACAAAAGGATATGCTGGAACACACAGGGCTGGAAGGAGTTGAACTGATGAAAAGCTGAGTAGTTGCTGTGAGATGCAAAGTTTGATCACTGGTGACATTTGGCTCCCTCATGGATTTGCAAAGGGTCACCAGCTGGTCACTCACAAAACCAGATAGACCACATGATTATCTGCAAAAGGCTCAACAGAGTCACTGCTGGATGTGAAAGTCTGTAGCGATGCCGAAGGGCAGCAGCAATCATGAATTACTTATTGGAAAGATGATGAACACATTAAAGCCCAAGGGAAAAGTGGGTGACACTGGTGCTAAATTTGACCTTGTAAATTTTAAAAGACACATCTTTGAGAGACACAGAAAAGGTAATACTTGGAGAGTGTTTCAGCCTATTAATCTGGAATGATAAAGAAATCTTGGTAGAGACCAGATGGGAAATATTTAAGGAAGCAATAGAGAACACAGTAGGGAACTTACTGAGAGGCCTAAGCAAACAAGGAGGAGCTGGACAAACATCAAAACAAAAGCATCAGAGAGAAAATGCAAACAGAGCCAAGGCTTATGGGAGAGTGGAAATAAAAGCACAAAGCAAAGCAGAGGAAAAATTCCAAAGGCAAGTAAACCTTTTCAGGGTGTAGAGAAGCACCAGGAAAACAAGGTGTGAAACTGAGATGGAAAAAAAATAAATGTATTCAATGGGAACAGTGTGCCAGTGCATGAACACCAAATGGAGTCCTGGTGAGCAAATGTGAATGAGAAGGTGAAGCCATGGGAAGAGTATTTAGCCCCTGGATGCAATTATAACAGACCAAGATCAAAAGCATAGCTTGCAAGACAAAAAAGCCATCAACTCTCAGCCAATGTCAGACAATGAATTAGAAAGGACTATATAGAAGCAACAGTCCCTTCCACCCTTTTAGTAGCTTATGTCCCAGAACTGATAGACATCACCCCATGCCTAAGAAAAAGACAAGGTATTAAATGATTGGACAAAAATAATGCACATGTTACTGTCACTAGTGAAACTATAAAGATATACATTACAAGACAGTGAGGTAAATCACAAGGGAATTCATTGTTGACTGATTAAAACAAATTATGCAGGAATCAATAGGTGGATAATGCTGAAGTGTGGGAGTGGGTTAAATAAACTGTTCATGCTCTGACTATGAGTAGAATAAGAGTGAGGATGGTGATTAAAGGTGCCTTTGAGCTTTTTTCTTTTTCTTTTTCTTTTTTTGAGGGAGAGAGAGAAGCACCATAGAAAGTAAGAAAATGATGCATATTCTGACTGAAAACATTGTAACTACAATTGCTGTGTGGAGCAGTAAAAGCAGGGATAAAGTCAAGTGACGGCTTCAAGTCAGAAGGCTACACAGAGCAACTCTTAATGTCTCGTCATCTTCTCATACAATGTAGTAACAACCCAGGCAGAGATTAATTTAATGACAATGGATGTTACACCATTCAGATCCTTATCTTACTCAAATGACACCAAGTATATTGGCAGATGTATCAGAATTGGTGGTGACAGTCTTCTCACACAGTAAAAATACTTTTGTTAATACAAACTTCCAATAAACACAGAAGTGGGTGGTGCCAGAGTAAGGACAGCAACTAAGGAGAGAAAACAATGCAGGAAGAGAACAAAAAAGTTAATCTGCATTTCTCAGGCAGCATGAGCATACCTGAGGACTTCCTCCAGAAGGAGTTTTTAAAGATTCATTCCTTCAGTAATGCTATTGCATAGAAAATCAGAGACTCAGAGGGTGTCTTCATGGAGCTCTATCAGTCTGAGATACCTACAGAATTGCCCTGCGCAACAGGATCACCTGCCTTCAGTGGAGTAGGTATCAAACAGAAGGAACCATGGATATCTTTGGCCCAGTAGAACAATGTTAGGATTAACAAAGAAGCAAGGGGGAGAGGACTCAGGTCAAGAGAAGAGGAGACTCAAGGAACAAACTGGAACTGCTGAGAAATGGTGGAGGCAAGAGAGCAGGCAAAGAGATGACAGAAGACCAAAGAAACACATTTAAAATTGATCAGTGTGGCTTAGTCAGGAGGTCACTAATCACTAATGATTATGCACTCCAGCTCCTATGAGTGTCCTGGGCTATTGAATGGGAGTGGACAGAGAGAGAGAACTAAATCCCAGTGTATATAAAGACTAAGAAGTCTCTGCTCCATCCACACTGTTACACTTGCTTACCTGTGTGGTCTTCAAGGGCAACATTAACACCTTCCCAGGCATTCAAGAAAATCCACCTGATTGAGTTTAAATATTTTTTCATGCATCGTTCTGATTGGACACTATCTGTGTGAACCCTGAGGAGGTAACCCATACTCACACTCTCCTAGGAGCTGCAGCACCAAGGCTACACCTATCACTTAATGAAGCTTGCAAAGTTCCAGTATAGCTATTTTTTTTCTCATTACTGATACATAAAAAGACATGTGGGTGGGAAGAAACCCCAGGCTGTTCCAGCCATGGCTTACCAACACCAGGAGGAAGAATGGGAAAGAATTATTTTCTACTACACTTGGGAGCTGCCTCTTATGATAGCAAGGGCTATCTCCATTAAAAATAAGGGGGGGGGGGGGGGGGGAAATGTAAATTTACAGTCAGGGAATGATCAGAAAATGGGCCTCCAGGAAGCCTTTCAACCTCATCACACTGTTGAAAAGACAAAACAGAGAAATCAAGAACCTACTAGCAATACCTCTGCTACTAGGATGGTCTCACCACACAAGTTAGAGTTTCTTCTTGCCCTTAGATAGCTATGTGTTTAGCCTGTCTTTCCATTACACTAGGTTTTTGCTCTGTGTACTGTTGGCCAATAGAGGTTCTTGAGGGTGATTCCATTTCCTTGGGCTTGGAAAAAGCAGTCTTCCCCTAGGAAGCCAAGGTTTCTACTATGCACTCGTTCATCCACCAATAATGTGGACACTAAATTCCATCAGCCTCATCAAAACACTCCATGAGAGGAGGATATAGGCAGAGATAGCAGAAAATCTTTGTATCATTCAGGGACAAAGAGAATCTGCTGAGACAGCTCAATTGGAAATATAGCCTCATTGCACACACAAACATGTTCTTACCTTAAGAGAAATAATACGCACAAGCCCCACCAGCTCTACAAAGAGGCACTTGAGGTGTTTATACATCTAAGCACAGTGTTGATTCATGCAAATGTGCCTCCCAGTAAAGCAGAGCTGCCTTATCTTTCTTACCTTTTTATCTCAGGATAACTTGGGCACCTTCAACACTCCCATAATTAAAATGCAGCTTTTGTCTCCCATGGAGCCCACTCTTTTCTGCGTAGCTCCTTGGCGTGCTCTGAGTTATCAGTGTGCTTCAGAGGAAACAACCAGGCTCAAGGTTTGGGATTTGTGTGAGAAGTGAACTCCTGAGGAGCTTTGCTGCAGGCAGGAGGGCAGGATAAGAGTAAAAGTAGGTAAAGGAAGGAGATGAAACCCACCAAATAGATATGATTTTGGCCATGAAATATGATATTCCTCAAAGAACTAGCAAAGCCTTCAGTGCCATTATATCTATGCCTTGCTAGATCACAAACTGAGGCAGAAAATGCTGCATTTCCCACTATAATACATTCCTTCTTCATCAGTTATTCACATTCCAGAGGTAACTTTCATCTTAACTAGCTCTCTTTCATCATGGGTGTTTACAGCCCCCTGCATTTAGGTAGAACAACTTTGGGTGCATGAAGAAGAGTGTGAACAGCAGGTCGAGCAAGGTTCTCTTCCCTCTCTGCTCTGTCCTACTGAGGCCTCATCTGGAGTACTGTGTCCAGTTCTGGGCTCTCCACTTCAAGAGAGATAAAGAACTACTGGTGAGAGTGCATTAGAGGGTTATAAAGATGCTGAGGGGACTGGAACATCTTTGTGACAAGGAACAAGCTGATACACCTGAGATTATTTAGCTTGGAGAAGAGAAGCCTGAGAGGGGATCTTCTCAGTGCTGATCAATATCTAAAAGCAGGGTCCAGAGGATGAGGTCAGACTCTTTTCAGTGGTGCCCAGTGATAGGACAAGGGGTAACAGGTACAAACTGGAACACAGGAAGATCCTCTTAAACTCAGGAAATACTTTTTTCCAGTGAGGGTGCCAGAGCCCTGGATCAGGTTGCCCAGAGACGTTGTGGAGTCTCCTTCTCTGGAGATTTTCAAAACTCTGCTGGACACAATCCTGTGCAGACTGCTCTGGCTGACCCTGCTTTAGCAGGGGTGTTGGACTAGGTGATCTCCAGAGGTCACTTCAAAGCCATACCATTCTGTGATTCCATCATTCTGTGATTTTGTAACTGTATCTTCATTCAGATTCTGTTCAGCAAGGCAAAACCAATCAAGATTCACTCCTTCAACTTTCATGTTTACTTCTTGAGTGAGAGAAGGTGAATAAAAGGAAGGAATCACATCAAGCTCTGTGCTCAGGAGGTGAAACGAGAGGACCTTTGTTTGCTGCACAGCATTAGGGAACTGGCATCTTACTGCTGAACTCCAGGTCACCCTGGCCAAAGGTGGTGTTGAAGTCAGGTCAATGTCATGGACTTCAATGCATACCTTTTCCTCTCTCTGTGTCCTCATCCCATCTAAAGCTGTGTGGACCTGTCCCTGCTGAGTTGTAAGTGCTTTGCAGAAGGCACCATCAAGAGATAGCACTAATCCAGCTATCATCCCAGAGAAGACTTCTGGTGCTTTTATTTCTGTCAATAGAAATAAAGTCTAGTTGTTGCTGAGGGACTCCAAGGGTAGAGACAGACTATGTTAACAACTAACACCTCCCCACATATCATTCTGTGATGGAGAAGAACATCTGCTTTTACCATTAAATCTCAAGCTTTCTTTACAGCTAATTCCTTGTAAGATTATATAAATCTCCTAAGCATTGCTGACAACTGTCTGCTGGTTTCATTATGACCCCATCCTTGGGTTCACAAAGGTATTGATGGGTATGTATTTTGGAGCATGAACAAACATCCAATGGATCAATGTTCACTGGTACACACTTGATGAGGTAAAATATTGGCTTCATTTGTTAAACTTTAGTGACTGACCTGCCTGACAAAGCTAGGAGTGCAATAACTCCCACTTCTCTAGACATGATAAGCTATTGAGTAATTACACTTTAAGCCAAATGAACATTGTTTCTTTCAAAATATCTTCATGCCATGCAGTTAAAAATATATGTAATTAAACCACAGAGGAATGCATTACAAATTTACAGTCTGTGCAAAGCTGGTTTAAATGACAACCCACCGGGCTTTGCGGCACCAGAAGTTCAGCAGGTGAGTGCAGCAGCTGCCAGGAGATGCAAACCCCTGAAGCCAGCGTATGCACATCCTTTAGGGAGCTCAGCAATGAGGGAAGGCTGCAGCCTAAACAGAGGAGCTATTAAAGCAGGAAAAGATGCATAAGTCATCTCGTCTGTGATACATACCATGCTTGGTTACCATAGCAATGGACATTATAGGTAGCTTCAGAGGGGGGAGAAAGTGATTAGCAGACAGATAAGGGAGAAGACTGTGCTGTACAATCTGCAGTCAGAATATTTTCATTAAGATTACCAGAAACATGATCTAGATATTAGACAGTAGGTAGATATTAGACAGTAGGTGTTTTCATTCTTGTCCTAATCTAACTTTAAAAGTACCAGCAACAAGGGCATCCCTTGTTTCCTGTGGCAGGCAATTCCACCAGATGAAAGATTTTCCCAATACTTTGCGTCCTGTTGTCTTGATTCCCCACTATACGTTGATTAATCTTCTCAAGTGACAAGAAAAAGCACCTCAAGTCAATGTTTTCTTTTGAAATTTGTCTGTTCAAAATCTAACTTCATCGAGTAATGATTTTGTGCTGTGGGCAAAAAACTTGCTTCCAAGGCTTCGGTGCATAGGTGAATTTTATCTTCCAAATTAAAAGAAGGCAAAGACTTTTGGAACCATTTTAGCTTAGATTGAGAAAAGCAGAAGGATGGGGGGAAAAAAATGATGCCTTTTATTGGGACAGGAGTTATTTTTCTCTCAGGAACCTCAGCCTGGTTCCTGAACAAAATTATGCCTGTGTGGTCTTTTGCCTAGCCATTAAGCATCAACATTTTTAAGTCTGTTGGACAGTAAGTTTCATCCCACTTTCAGAAAGCGGTTCTTGCTGCTCTGTAGGAGTATGATATTCCTACAAATTTAACTAATATCAGCAACCAGGGAAAGCAGAATTAAAGAGAAAATAAAGGGGAAATAAATGCAAATTAATCTGTGTTAATGGGCCCACTAAAAGAAAGTCAATGTCTTACTCATCCTTCAAGACAGCAGCCACCTGATCAGTCTTCCAGTTGGTAGCTTAGGGCCCTACTAGCAATACTGTAGGTAGCCACTTTCCTGACCAGAGTGGTAGGAGACGCTGAGAGGAACTGGGACACAAATGTGACACAGACTGGGACTGCAGGACACAAACGTGCAGGGGACTAGGTAACCAGTCTTCATTGCTTAGGGAGTAGGAGAAGTGTGTCAACAGCTTTCTCTGACAACGGCATTTTAAAAAATATCTAAATAATGTCTATTGTTTGTTTGTTGTTTTTTTTTCCCCACAACACATGTTGCTTCAGGGCTTGTTTCAGCAATGTACTTGTACCCACACATGTAACAAAGACCAGAGGTGTTTAGTGAAACTCACAGTCCTCTACAGAAGTGAACTCAAAGGAGTTTTAGCAAATGTAAAATATTAAGTATGTGTTTAATAGCTTTCTGGGATGAAAGTTGGACATAACTTTGCAGTTTTGGACCAAATACCTCCAGAGGTCCCTTCCAGACTAAGTTATTCTTTGAGTTTACATCTTGGGAGCTTTCTGTAGTCTGTATGCATGGTACATTGATCTTACCTTGTTCCTCCTTTATTCTCACCTTGGCAATGTAAATTAGTCTTATTTTCCAGACTGTTCTTCAAGAGAATTTTCAAGGCTCTGAAAGTCTGGATAAAGGCCTTAAACCCATGCTTCAGTATCCTTTTTGGGGATGACATGACCAAAGTAGCTTGTAGCGTACAAGAAGGGCTTTGGCTCCCTTAATGAACCACACAGACACTTTTAATGCAGACCACATAGTATGGCTTTGATTTTCAAAGATTTCCACCTTCTCAAAAGGATTATGATTCCATCCAGTTTATACAGGAAATAGAAATGAAGAAAATTCTGAGGATCAGAGCATCCAAAGACATGAAACTGATTGGAAACCCCATCATAGTTTTAGAAAAGTGCCAAGACCACAACAGTCTACAGATTGATCTGCTGATGCTAATGTGAAGGTGTTGAAACAAAATGAAGATGAAAACAAAGATAAAAACCCTGTGCTTTACCTTCTCCCTTGTGTGATCTTATGGGTCATGATGACTCTAGGATATGACCTTTCATGAACAGAATGGACTAAATCTACAAACACCATTGCAGAACTGGATCTTGAAGCTATTTGACCTGGGGCTTCACCAAGAATAATAGCTGAAAGAGCTTAGGACATATCAATTTCACCCAAGTAAATCTAAATGCTTATTAACTCAAGATTTAAATATTGACTGAGGTCAAAGAGAAGTCAATATTTGCAATGAGAGACTCAACATATATAGAAATGAAACAAACAGTCCAATGAGCAGCTTGCTGTGAAACAACCACACGCTTGCTGTGAAACAACCACACACACTCTATCTAATAAAGCAAGATAGACAAAACCCATCCTCCCCTTGGGCAGGCTATTTAGGCTCCACAGTACCTGATGCTTGGCCACAGTATGGTGATAAAACTATCATAAGTACCCCACCCTCCTCTACTGTCCATGGAGAGAAGGAATCTAGGTGTGATTCAGTGGACCTGATTGAGACCTTTACTTTTCTCCCTCCGTGGGTGGGATCTAGGTGATCCCATAGGAGACTCAGTGCTCCTGCATAATTGTGCAGAGAGGTGGCAGATGCCCTATCCCTGGAAACATTCAAGATCAGGGCTCTTAGCAACCTGCTCTAGTTGAAGATGTGCCTGTTCACTGAAAGGGGTGAGGAGAAGACTAGATGACCTTGAAAGGCCCCTCCCAATCCAAAACATTCTAGGATTCTTCAGTATTCTGTGAGTCAGACTACTGAACAGCAAAGGGAGGGAGCTGTCTTCCTTTCCTGCTGCTGAATTTTGGTAAAAATGCAGTAAAGAAGGCCTACTCAGTCCAAGGGAGCCAAAACCTATAGAACCCACTAGCCAAAACAGTGTCAAATACACCAGCATATACAGAAATTTGAGTGAGGGGGTTATCAGAGAAAGGGGATAAATAGTGAAAAAGGAGCTCTCCTCTGTCCCTCTTGCACAAGCTGGATCACCAGGAACTAAAAAGATCAAAACTCATGTGGCCCAGCAGGAAGAATGAGCAAGAGGAACCTTGACCTTTGTCAACAGCTGTGGGGCTTCCACCAGGAGGATCTGGGTTCTGCTTCCTTTCCCAAATATTTTTGTGTATATTTTTCCGACTGTCCCTCAATCAAGAAGATAAAATAAACGCATTGAGCAAAGATGTGACACAGTTTTCCATGCAAGTCCACTGGTCATCACAGGCCCAGTGAGTTGACTGCAGTGAACCACTGATGAGTGGACTTCTTAAGACATGGTCTGGGGACAAAGGGCAGGGATGGACCTGCAGAACAACCTGTGTTTTTGACCAAGGCTGTATCCACTAGTGTGCAATGTGTTTCCAAGATGGTCAAGATCCCCTGAATTCCACAGGCACAGCTGCAGGTGGGGTTTTTATTAAGCCTGACTTGTTACAGAGTAAAATAAAAATATCTACTTCTAGTTCTGACTTTCTACAGGACTCCCACAAGGATGGGAAACATTCCCAGAGTAGACAGATAGACCCATCTCTCTCATATTTTCCCAACAGGAACAGGTGGTGGTTGTTTGCTCTTAGTGTAGGGGAGTTTTTTTTAACTTCTTGTGATAACTAAACTCTTCCACTAGTAATTGTATTGGCTGCTGCTGGTGCTTCCTTCTGAGAAATCCTATCAAATGCAACTGAGCTTGGACAAGTTCCTAAGGCATCTGCTCTATCTCAGCTGCAAAGGGGAGAGTTCATGAGCAAACCCTTGCACATCAGAAAGGGAAAGCTCCTTCCTGTGCAGGAATACCCTGGGAGTGGGACATGTGGGGCGAAAGAGCAGAGAGCTGGGATTGCAAGGCACACACGTGGCTGTGTGGCTTTGTGCAACAGTTTGGTGCATGACAAACCCTCTTTCCTGGGATTGCATAACAGGAGGAAGGGAAACAAGATCTCAGGGAGGGACACAGACATCATGGGGCAAAACTCCAACACTAGCTCTTGCTTATCCAGTTTATGTCATTCTCATTCACTCCTTAACATCATTTTCCTGATATATGTCTATTAGAATTTACTCTGGAGAAACCCAGCGTGACTCAGATTTCTTTACTTTGGCTTAGGAGTTGTCTGGATTTTAACACGCCAAACCAGGCATGATGTCATGTTGAGAAACAAGGAACTATGCTAGTGTCTTCTGGGAACAGAAGGTCAGCCCTGGAAGAACTAAGCTAGGAGATGTTTTATGGTCCCCAGACCTGTTAGGGTCTCTGCAGCAGTAGTATACGAGGGCTATTTGGATTGATGCTGTTCTGGGCTGCAGGGACAGAGAGATACCTGAAGATCCATTTGTACTGGTGTGGAGCTGAGCTGGAGAAATGGACCATAAAAGCAGACTAAGCACTCATTCCTGGAGGCAACAAGAGAGGAAAGAAACTGGGCTGAGGAACAGCATGGAGATGTCTCTCATCTTTCTGCTGTTTCAACATGGCAGAATTATATCTAGAGCTTTAAATCAGGGTGAATTTGAGTCATTTTAGCAGAACCATCTTCATGTACCTTTTTCAAAATAAAAACAGAGAGTAACCCATGGCTACAGCAGTTCCTAAAGCCCAAAATGAGATCCTAGAATCATTTGGTATTGCATGACCTCAAGCAAATCTCTTTCCATTTCCAACTTTCATCTACCCTGTTGTATTTAGGCAGTGAACTGCATGAGATGGGTGGGTAAATGTGTCCAAACACAGCATGGCTGGCTTTGCATGTGAAGGTTCAGCCCATGGGAAACAGCTAGGTGAAAAACTTTTTATCTTTAAGAAAACATGCTCCCATGTGACAAAGAAACAGAAATAGTAGAAAACATGATCTTAAGACTAGATGCCCTCTAAAAATGATGGAATCACAGAATGTTAGGGGTTGGAAGGGACCTAGAAGATCATCTAGTCCAACCCCCCTGCCAGAGCAGGATCACCTAGACTAAGTCACACAGGAACAGATCCAGGCGGGTCTTGAATGTCTCCAGAGAAGGAGACTCCACAACCTCCCTGGGCAGCCTGTTCCAGAGCTCTGTCACCCTCATTGAGAAAAAGTTCTTTCTTGTGTTGACCTTAAATCTCTTGTGCTCCAACTTGCATCCATTGCCTATTGTCCTGTCACTGGATGACATTGAGAAGAGTCTGGCTCCATCCTCCCTACACTCACCCTTAACATATTTATAAACATTAATGAGGTCCCCCCTCAGTCTCTTCTTCTCCAGGCTAAAGAACCCCAGCTCTCTCAGCCTCTCCTCGTAAAGGAGATGCTCCACTCCCTTCATCATCTTGGTAGCCCTGTGCTGGACTCTCTCCAGTAAATCTCTGTCTTTTCTGAATTGGGGTGCCCAAAACTGGACACAGTACTCAAGGTGGAGTCTCATCAGTGCAGAGTAGAGGGGGAGGAGAACCTTCCTGGACCTGCTGGCCACACTTCTCCTAATGCATCCCTGGATGCCATTGGCCATCTTGGCCACAGGACGCATTGTTGGCTCATGGTCATCCTCCTGTCCACCAGGACCCCCAGGTCTCTTTCTCCAGAGCTGTTCTCCAATAGATCAGCCCCCAACCTGTACTGATACATGGGGTTGTTCTTCCCCAGATGCAGCACCTTACACTTGCTCTTGTTCAATTGCATTAAATTTCTCCCTCCCCAGCTCTCCAGCCTGTCCAGGTCTCTCTGGATGGCAGCACAGCCTGCTGCTGTGTCAGCCACTCCTCCCAGTTTGGTGTCATCAGCAAACATGCTGAGGGTGTTCTCTATCCCCTCATCCAGGTCAATGACCTTGGTGTTATCATCATAACTAACTGGGTTTGATCTACTGGAGGGAGGATCTATCTATGGACTGTCCTGCCAAGGCACTTTGCAATGGAGATTTTCATGGTAGAGATGTGAACTGGTGGCAGCATGAGGCATCACTTTGTCATTCATACCTGCAGGGTGTGGGCTGTGCACCAGCAGGACGATCCCCTACTTTCAGAAGTGCAGATTTTGGTGGGACACAGTTGAAGGAGCTAAGAAGCAGAGATGGACACACATAAGGGCTAATTTTGTGTTTGCATCAAACCAGGGCTAACTCCTATACCCAGATCACCCAGAATTAAATTGTCAGTCCTCTCCCTGACATCATTTTGGCTAACTGCATCAAACTGGGGAAATTTTATTAAAATCTCTCTTAGCATTAGAAGTTCAAGCCAGAACATCTCTCAGTTGATTATTTTTTCATCTGAGGAACAAAATTTCTGAGTACACAATTTTCCCACGTCCATCACTAGCAGCTATTGCGAAGCAGGCTTGTTTTAAGCTTCAAATAAAGAAAACAAAATGTAAAGACCTTTCTTAAGGCAGGTTCATGTTTTTCAGTTCTTCCTTTAAAATCAGCAGACCTGGCAGCATTGACTGCTGGACTTTATCTCAGCTAGAGAGTTCAATTCCCAATTCCTCCAGCTTCAAACTGGCATTTAGCTTTAGCAAGGGCAACTTTGATGTGGCAAAGGCCTAGTGTGAGGCACGGAAAAAATGAACAAAATGGAAAATTAAACAAAAGCCTCCAGCTTAGCAACTTCCCCTACCCAGAGCTATAAAAATTAACAGGGCATAGACCCAGATGAATGGAACCTTATAGCAGACTGTTCATGTCTGGAGATATCACTACTGCCTTTTTACATGGAAAATTACAACCCAGATTAAGGGGTTTTCCCAGGGTTTTCCACAGAAAGACCTTAGCTCAGCCAAGTCCTGAGCATAGATTTCTTCTGTCTGGCTCCCCTGGGGCTGCTCGTCCCCTTCTTGGCAGAGCTGTCAGAGTATGATGGTGATTCCCAAAACGCAGCTCCTGAGACAGGTGTGCAGAGTGAGAACAAAACCCAGGTAAACCACGCTTAGAAATTCCAAGGGTGGAGATGAACCACTGGGATCTTTTCCTGATGCCACAATATCTCCTGCCTTGAGCCCTAGCCCCTGAGATTGCGGTGGGGTGGTCAACCTAGAAATATTCAGGAAGGTCGTGGAGTGATGTGCTTGGAGAAAGCAGCTGAGCAGAGTAAAGAACTGCCTTTTTGTCACCTTTTCATCATAAAAAAAAAGATAATAACTGCAAATTTCAGCAACAGTTGTGATTAATGGTCATAGTCTGAGAAGACTTGGATCACTGGTATGGGGCATGTGGTATATTTCAAAGCACCAGCGCTATTAAAATTAAACACAGGGATCCTTCTTGTACCTTCTCAACCAAAACATTTTAAGAATCAAGCAACTATACAGCCTGGGACCTGGCACAGGACACTAATCATGGCTAGCACATAAAGTGTACAGCATGGGAAGCTGCAGTCAGCCACAGGAGGAGTCCCCTGTGACCCATAGACCCTTGAGGTCCTTTTAGCTTTGGCCAAAGGCTAAAGTCTAGGCTCTCTGTTCCCGAAACTGTGGATTGATACTGGTTGTTTGTTTGTTTTTTTTTTCTTTCGGGTTGTTGGGGTTTTTTTTTTCTTTATCCTGTTTCAGCATTTTCACCATTCAATTTATACAGCTCAGTCTCCTATCTGCTGGCATTGCTCAGACCTTATAGAAGCATAAAATCATAGAATGGTTTTGGTTAAAAGGACCTTTTAAGATCATCTAGTCTACCTCTCCTTTGATGAGCCAGGACATCTGCAACTAGAGCAGGTTGCTCAGAGCCCTGGCCAGCCTGAAAAGGCCAGCTCCCTGGAGACTTCTCTAGGCTGAACAAACCCCAACTCTCCCAGCCTGGTCTTCCAGCAGAGGAGCTCCAGCCCTCCCAGCATTGCTGGGGCTCCTCTGGCCCTGCTCCAACAGCTCCCTGTCTCTGCTGTGCTGAGGACTCCAGAGATGGACCCAGCACTGCAAGGAGGTCTCCCCAGAGCAGAGCAGAGGGGCAGAATCCCCTTCCTCTCCCTGCTGTCCACGCTGCTAGGGATGCAGCCCAGGATGGAATTAGTTTCTGTGATGCGAGTGCACGATG